>VMDR010007726.1:0-39309 GCA_007922815.1 Macrotus californicus
CTTTGATCAAAGACAAAATATTTAGGCAAGGACAACAACAGGAGAAAGCAAAAAACCTGCCAATTCTTAAACAATCAAAGAATAGTTCCATAAAGAATAATTTCATATTACTCACAGAATGCAAATGGTAAGCCACTTGTTTATGATAATACATGAAATCTAATTATCAAAGATTTCAGATTAAATTTCATCTTATAAACAGATAACTGTCACAAATAGAACAACAGGATCTTTCAACTCCTGCAGGGTAATGAGGGCCTCACTAGGTAAAATTATCTGTGGAGAAACACATCGCATCTCTTGGTTACCAGAGTCCAATGGCACTAACGTGGAAGTCTGTATAGGGAGCCTGGATTTTACAAAGTGCTGGGCATTCTGTCCTAAATGTTGACGAGCTGCGGTAAACCCTGGAATTTCTGCGCTGGGATTTGACAGCTCTCACTCCAAAGTTTCTCTAACTTAAAAATAAAAAAGTAAATCTTACGATGTACATGTCCTAGTGTACTTGGACTGCTGTAGCAAAATATCATAGACTGGGTGGCTTATCGATGACAGACACATTTCTCTCAGTTCTGGAGGCTGAGAAATACAAGATCAAGGTGATGGCAGATTGTGTGTCTGGTGAGAACCTGCATCTTGGATCACAGACGGAAGAAACAAAAGAGAGCTCTCTGGGTCCTCTTTATAAGGTCACTTATCCCATTCACAGAGGCCCTGCAGTTCCCCAAGGCCTTACCTTCAAATGCCATAGCACTGGGGATTGGTTGTCAACATATGGAAACATTTCGTCTATAGCAGCACCTATACTAACAGACGATGAGGAGCGCATTTGTATTACTTGTGCCCCTGAGTACTTCTGTTTATCCACATTTAGAATGGTTTAAGCAGAGTCAAGCAGGAACAAAGGGGAGGTATATTAAAATGTAGCCAATATTATTGAGAACTAACAGTGCGGTCATCCCTGTGGTAGGCAGTGGAGTGCTAAAAATAAAAACCCTCTGTCTCCAAAGCTTTACAACACAAATGGGAAGATAAAGCACCCATAAAAGCACCTTTTAGAGGAGACTGGGGACTATTACATTATATTTTATCCACATCTTTGTTGGAAAATCTAGGTTAGTTAAGTCTTCTGAACTGTAGCTCTTTGCTCTCTGCATTGCACAGTAAAGCTCTTTGTTACATATGACCTTGACCTGGGATTGTTTCTTGAAGCCATAACTTGACCTTGAACATTAGCTGTTTGCAAAATTTGTGTGTTTGAACCTAATCATTCCTCCTTTTTTTCTCCTCTATGACACGTTAGCCCCCAAATAGGCACAGAATAGATGCTCAGTCAATACCTGCCACTTGCTTAAATGTATGCTTGATGGAGGTAAGCCTGAAGTTAGGCCCAGAAGAAGTTGGTAAGAAGAGGCCAGAGTCTGCCAGGAAGATTGAGAGTGTTGGCTAAAGATGCTGGCAGAGAAAGAACATAAGGGTAGAGTGAGAAAAGGCAGGGAGTGGACTATGTGAGGAAGCAGTAGGAAGAGAAAAGACAGCCAGGGCTCTGAAAGCTTGTTATTGACCTTACAAACATGGTATTTTAGGAATAGTAATTTGACGAAAGATGTTCTAAAGGGACTTGAGTAGTGTGATGCTAGTTGGACCTGCCCCATTTATTCAAATGAAGTTACCATTCTTTCAGAATTATAGAGATTAACCTGGACTTGATAGTCATTGCGGCATTATTTTGTGGTCCCAGGTTGTGAAGATTGGTCTCTCACCTCCTTTGGTAGACATGGAGTCTAACTGGAGGGCTTTGAAGTAAGCTACTCTGCCACATTGATGTGGGCGATTTTCATAGCATCTCTGAAATCCTGGAGGTTGATTTTCCCCCTTTTGTCTAGTCTGAATGCCATCACATTGGGAAGAATGAAGACATGGAAATTCGTCTAACATGTTCAAACACAAAAGTAGCTGAAAGTATATTTTTGTCATTTGTCTTTTAAAGCCATATTTGTCTCTACAGACTTGAACCTGAAATGGCTCAAAAAGAGAAGAGAACGTTTAATCAATAACTACTATTCTTCTATTTAGTCATTTGAAAAAGTACTTGGTATTTAAGGGAAATAGTTTTCTTAGAAAAAACTAGATAAAAAAAAATTTCAAGCAGTACTCTATGGAAATGTCTAAACAAAAGATGCTCTTAATAAGGAAATAAATTTTAGTAGGAACAGACACTCTAAAAAATAGAAATATTTCTTTTTAATTAGAAAATGTACAGCTAACATGTAGCATATGTTGCATATGTTTTCATAACACCATCCAACATTTCTGTGTAAATTATTTTACGGGGTCTGATAGGGAACTTCGCCTGTTAAATGTGTACGTAACTCCTGAAACTAATGCAATTTCCGTAGATATCCTTGAATGTTTTTCCTCGGAACCCTTACTTCTCCCTTCACCGCATCCTTCCTGCTTTAGCTTTCTCTGGCCTCACAGTACAGAGAAGAGCACTGGCATTAGACATGCTGAAGTACACTGTCTCTAAGTTAAGAACAACCTGCCTCCCAGGCTTCGGCGTTTGAGAGGTGAACACAGTTTTTTGTTTTTCTTTTTTTTTTTTTTTGTTTTACATTCTTTTTCTGAACAAAGTACTAGCATTCATTCATCTCTTCACTCCCAGTGTTCTACCGGAGTGTGCTCCAGGAGAGCCTGCTCCTAACTGGGAGGCCTCCCCCAGGCCAGAGCTGAGGACACAGAGGCCCTCACCAGGGTCATTCATTCTATGCAGAGACAGTGGCAGGCTCCAGCTCCATCTTTGCTGGTCAGCCAGCTATTTCTCTTCCCTCGTTTTCCTGCTTCCATCCTTTCCCCTGTCTGTGCTGCAACCCATCTCCTTCTTCTTCCTTCCTACCAGCCCTCTGCTTTCTGTTCATCTCTGTCTGGGAAATCCCCTAAAACCGGAGCATCAAACTCATTTTCACAGGGAGGGGGGCCACATCAGTCTCGTGGTTGCCTTCAAAGGGTCGAATGTAATTTTAGGACTGTATAAATGTAACTACTCCTTGACTAGGGGAAGGAGCTCTACATTCGGCCCTTTGAAGGCAGCCTCGAGGCTGATGTGGCCCCTGGTGACAATGAGTTTGACACCCCTGCCCTAAAAGCAGAGGAGAGAATGAGTTGGCGCTGGTCCTCTCTACATTCCTCAAGGAGGAGGGTCCGCGTGTGCAGGCATCAGAGGCTGCCCCAGGATTTGGGAGACCTGTGTTTAGAAAATGTGTCTCTGATAAGGAGCATCTATAGAAAGTCTCAACAAGTAAAATCATTCTTCTGGAGATGTGAGTTAAATCGGAAACTGGTAAATTAGCCTCTTTCTTCACTGCTGGAGAGACCTGAAGTCGGGTGTGTCTTGGCAGAAAACTGCCAGCTACTTGCATCCGTGTTGACAGTCTTGTAAATGATGGGGAAACCAGCAGCAGCTCTCTCACTGGCCACTTTTTCCAGGAAGTGCCCTGGGAACTTCCTCTATAAACTATTGATGACTAGGAGGTTAAATTTTAATGCTCTGTCAATTGAAACTTGCCAATTAAAATTCCATGCTCTTTTATCTTAAAGACTTTTGAAAAATAGAGCATAGAGGCCCCTCTAGAGGTAACGTAACTACCACCTGGCTTGAAGCTTTGATGCCCAAGAGGCTGTAACTGTTAATTTCCTATCCATCGCAACTTGCAGGAACAGCAGCAGGTTTTCTGTTCTCCTTGGATCAGTCTCTTATAGAGCGTCTTCCCAGGCCTATCCATTGCCCCCACCTTCACTGAAGGTGAAGATCTTGAACATCTTGAGGCTGGGAAAATCCAGGGCAGCTTGGGAGACGAAATAAAGGGTAGAGTTGCAGAAGAGAACGTTGCTTTCTTTTCTTCAGTTTGTTTTCAGGCAACCGTTTCTGTATGTGGACTTATTTACTCTATTGTTGCTCCCTTGTGTACTCCTCCAAAGAATGCCATTGGCATCTGCTTTAGAATTACAGTTATAAAAGTATTTGGTGGCAATATCATTTCTCTGGTAAGGCTTATACTTACGCTTTAAGATACATGATCTAGCAGCCACTATTGGTGTTCTGCCTATGGCCCCTTGACGCCCCCATTCCTGTGCCCACCAATAGCCTCCACATGCAAGGCTTCTCAGCTTGAGGTCGACTGGGGGATGGGGCGCAGGCAGAGCCTTGACCAGTATCAAAAGGAGGTTGGTAGATAAATATCTCAGCCTCCTGAACCCCCCAGTGAGACAGCTTTGAAGCATGTTGTATATTATATTCTAGACATTCTCGGCTGTAATAAAATCCTAGGCTTAGCATCTGCTTTTGGACAATCCAAACTAAGCTGCATACAGAGAATATTTTATACTCAGAACATGAAAATCTATGGTGTCATAGATAATAGTAGAAAAATCTGTCTTTGGCTTAGACAATTAGAATCTTATCTTGCCTATGCTCTAAGATTTCTGCTTTACAATCTCAGCACAATCTTTAGTTACTGATTTAAAATTTTTCCTAAACTGTGATATAAGTGGCATTATTGCAAATTGCTATGAGAAACTCAATAAATATAGTATCTTTTCTTATTTATAAGAACATTAGCTAGTACATTTGAAGAGAATAGAGGGAATCATAAAAAGTTAATAGATAAAATAATTCTGCAGAGTGAGAAGGTGTGAATGTTAAGAAGTAACAGGAAAATAGAGATTCTACATTCTGCAGGAGTTCAAAGGAAGACATGTATAAGTAAGGCGTCCTAGAAAATATCATGGAAGAGAATGCCTGATGGGCTAGAGGAAGTTTGACAGGTAAGGGGTGGGGGAAGTGCATGCGTGGCGTTCTGGTTCTGACTGAGATGGAAGATTCTTTTAGGGGCACACTGAAGTTAGAAATAGAGATGTACATTGTCTCTCAGTTAAGAACCATCTGCCCGTCAGGCTTAGGTGTTTGGGAGGAGAATAGAATTTTTGTTTTCCTTTCTTTTCTTTTCTTTTTTTGTTGTTTAAAAATCTTTTTTACCAGACAAAGTACTAGCATTCATTCATCTCTTCATTAACCAAATACTGAACTTCTGCTCTACTTAAAGACATACACGGGGTCTTGTTACCTGGTGAAAAGAAGATGCAGAGGAAGGAGAAATGGATGACCCAGGTCTTGGGCGATTGAGAAGTTAGGAAAATTAAGGGAGAATTGAGTTTGGTTTTAGACAAATGGTGCATTCATTTAGTTATTCATTAATTTTTCCAGACAGATTTAAGGCAGGCCACACTGAACCTATATGCCAGTGTGGTGTGTTTTTGCAAGCTGAAAGGCCTTGCATATTTATCTTACTCTCTTATTCTATCCATTTTCTCAGTTACTTTTGGAAAACCTAATTGGGACCAATTCTCAAGGGATTTTTCAAACAATTAAACTATTTTCTAGCAGCCAGTTTGGGATGTGGGAAGTAAGGAGAATGTAGCCAAAGGAGACCTGCCCTCAGCCTGGCCTAGACCTCTCCTCTTCGAGGGGGGGTGACTTTTTTCATCTTTCTCAGCTCGTTGAGGTCAACAGGGGCCCTGGCTTGCATCAGGTCTGCAGTCCAGGAGCAATGGGACAAAGGGACTGCAGGTGCCAGTCCAAAGCACCTTGTCAGATGTGTTGATCTCATGAAGACTTTGATGTCCATTTTGGTCCTGGAGGTCTGGGGAAATATGATCTATGGAGTCTACATTGCACCTTTTTATGGCATTTTAAGAGCTGTTATGAGGTTCTCAGTTACAGCTGCACAGGTGCCTGGGGGTAGGCATCTCTCCTCCTTGTTTATCCCCCATAATTTTGGTGTGTGAATGCCTGGTGGTGTTCGTACTGTGATATTGCACGTGAACCAACAACAGCCAGAATGCTTCTGAATCTGCATTTAATTTTATTCACAGCGCAGTGTGCAGCCAGATGATGATGGCAAGTTAATGGGCTTTGCCTTAATGAGATAAATGTTCTTCTCCCAGGTTTGGAGATTTATGTTAGTTTTATTTGTCAGCCCTTCCTAAGTGGATACAAGAAGAGGTTGTGGCTTTATGCTGACATATTATCAGGCCCATTTTCAGAGAGAGACAGATGGGATGACCTCCTCCTGCTGGTCTGTTCTTTGGGTCACTTCAAGTCGCCCCCTCATTCTGGGCAATTAAATGGGGCTCACCCATATGACTTAGATGGAGAGGCTATTCAAGTTCCATATTCCATGGAGTTGCAACTTAATGCCAATAAGCTGTTACCAAACAGGGTCTATAAATGTACTGTCTTCCTCTTCCCCTTCCTCTTTGCTCCCTCCTTCCCTCTCTCTTTTAATCCGGCAGGATTTAGGATCCTAGAAATAATATTACATGAAGACCTAACGCCTCCCAAAGAAAGAGAAATTGACAAGATTCTTGGCCTTAGCTTTGAAAATATTCTGGCCTTGTCCTTTTTTCTCTCAAATTCTTTTTTCTCCATTCACTGTAATTACCACGGAGTCTTTAACCCTGGCTAATGACCACACCTGTCCCAGTCTGCCTTTTTGGGTAACTTATTAATGTTTAGCAATGAGAAGAAAAGGGCAACAGCTCTATTAACACAACCAAATTGATTCACGATCAGACATGAACAAGGAACTGGGGTAGCAGTTTTACGAGCACTAAAGGTCATTGGAACATTTCTCCAGCCCATTTTCCAACCCAACCTTCCTGAGGTTTTCTGACCTCCACCCCCAGTCATACAGCCATTGCACATGAGCTTATGGCTTGGGTGGCATGTAGGTAGAACTTATTTATGAACTTTAATAGCTTTTACAACTACTGAACAATTATTAGAGTGCCCCTACATGTAGCCTTAGCTAGGTTTAGAATAAAGCAATTACACAGTTAATTTAGCATTTATCTGGAAGAGTGGCTTCCAAATTAAAAAGCTTGTTCAGTTGAACCTAGCACTTACTCATTCCATGGGGATTTTTATGCAGACTCTATTTGCTGGTATGAAACACCCATGTGAAGCTCTTTTTCCGAATTGACTAGTTGAGTCAGATCACAGTCCAATCAATTTCAGAACGAACAGCCAGCTGGACAGAAGCCATACTTTCCATTACTGGGTAATTGCTGTGCTATGAATGTGACTGACTAATCCATCCTCCAAAGCCAAGGAGACTTGAAAATAGTTTGTGCGTCGTAGTTCCCTGGTAGGAAGCAACCGAACAATGGCATTCCTTCTCAACACCCGCCTCCCGCCCAACCCTGTTCTCTGCTGGTTCTTAATTATAGTTTCGCCTTCTTCCTTCTCCCCCCAAATATACTTTGTCTCGCATTTTGATTTTGGGAGACATTATTTCATTGATCTATTCCCCAAATAAGTCTCTGCTACAGTTTCAGAGTAGGACTCAAGGATGTCTGTCCTCGCTGAATTTAATCCTTGACTCCTAATGAGAATTGGTTGCATCATCACCATATTCCCATTGAAGGAGTCTTGAAGAGTTTAATAACCATTTATCTGCTGAGTGACTCAGTTGTTGAAATTCTGTCATGCATTTGAGATGTGCTCTTAGTTTTTCTTTGACTCACTGGGTAAAAGGTGGTAGACTGAAGACATTCTGATCAGCATAATTCCTGTGTTGTGAGCCAGGATGATCTACGTGACTTCCTTAATAAGAGGCCCCGAACACTGGACATAAATAAATTGGTGCTTGAAAATAGTCTGTCACCAGAAATTACTCCCCACAATGCATTAAACCAGCCTTGTTATTAATTCCTTTGGCAGGATCCTCAAAGTCACAAATCAAAATTGACCTTAGCCCAGTCGACTCTGCTCAGCACATTAATATGAAGAAACAGGTTTGTCTTCAGGGCCATGGACTTAGATTCTCATCAATGGAGACTTTTTTCCTGAGCTGTGTCAGGGAGATCATGTTACATATTTACACATTATTACTAGCTGTCTGTGCGACGAAAGCTTATTGGATAAGCTCTTTCTCTTCCTTTACTTCAGGGATATGAACCAATGATTACTTCCCTGTTCCCCTTTTCCTTTGTTAAAATATAAACCCAAAGTTACTCTACTAATTCTATTCCCAAAATTAATACCCATACTAATAGCAAACTCTTATACAGAGCTTACTATATGCTATTATAACCAAAAAGCCTATCAGGTGCTAATAAAATAACTTTGGCACAGACTTGCCATGAGTAATTTATTTGTGTCTGTTTGGTTTGATGCTCAGTTAATGGGCTTCAGCCTATTGTACCTATTTAAAGTTGAATTGATCATTTGATTATTTATTTTTATTAATATCATTACCTGCAGCTCCAAAACCACTGCCTCAAATGTGTCCTCTTTTTTAAATTCATGTATTATTAACCATCCAGCATGTGTTGCAGCTTAACTGGAATTGCAGGACCTGAGTCATTTGTTTAAGTAATGAGGACAAAATAAGAAAAATTGGGCTTATATTTCAGCAGGAAGAATTGAGTTCCGTTATAGATAAACAGGCTGTTCTTGGCAAAGTTGACATGACTACCCAGGTGGAAGCTCTTGGCTAATGCTCTCTGAGAAGCCCTGAACAAGTCCTTCTAACCCCAACCCAGAGCGTGACTCCCATCTGTTTCTGCTGGCAGCTGAAGCGCTGTCAGCATTGCTTCCCTGTGACTCTAACTTCACCATCCTCAGACAGAATGGCGACAATCTCTGTACTCCTAGAAAGCTCGAGGGGTCTTAGGGACGTGGACAAAGAAACCTTAACCTCAGGAGGTACTCCTGGGTAGACTAGGGGACATGATATTTAAAATACCAGACAAGTAACCAAGTGATTACCATGTGAGAAATACGGTTGTCACCACTGTTCCCTTCTACTTAAGGCCACCAATTTTAGGGTGAAACCTAATTAAAAACACTGGCCTAGAGATGAGTAACAGAACCTGAGAAGACAATACAGCCCCAGACTGATTTGCATCTAATTTTCCCACTTAACAGAATGATTACAATAATTTAACCAGGAAAAAACACAGATTCCAATCTTAGACCAATAAAATAGCTCAGGAAAATAAATAAATAAATAAAAGTAGCCCAGGAAAAGTATCAAGACAGAACAGGGTTAAAAAATAAAAACCTAAAAGGGACAGAACAGTACACATGGATTCTCAGACAAATTTGTTACTCTTTAGCACAATCACAGGCTGTCCTAGTGCTTACACCGGAGCCTGGTTGGTCTGCACTTTGCCCAGCCTGCCCTGACATGCTTGTTAAAGAGAGTGATCGTTTGTTCTGTCATCACCTCCTAAGTGTGCTCAAGGGAAGACTCAGTTCAGATTTCTTCCCTCAGACTGCTGACCATCTCAGCATTCTTGGAAAAGGTTGACATGGGCTTTCTGCCCTCCCTGCTGTAATAACAATTAATAATAATAGTAATGGCAAGAACAACAACAATATACTGAATGCTTACTAAGTCCTGGTAAAGGATGACTGCTTTTATCTATCTTATCTATTGACCTATTGATCTATCTCAATTACCTGACAAATATTTATGTGTGAAGATTCCCTGGATTTCCTCCTTTCTTCTCCATCTCCTCACAATAAGGAGAATTCTGTCTGTCTTTCTATTTTTGTGGCTTGTGCAGCTTGGAGTAAGGGTGCAGGGGAAGACTAAAACAAATGGTGACAAGTGGACTGAGTCACATTGGAAGACAGAGAAGGAGGGACAAGAAGGACAGGAGTCATGTGGTCAGGTTGGACTTCAGGAGTTTGTATGAAGGAGGGGACTTAGGGGCAGCTGATGAGACTGGGAAAGGAGACTGAACTTTTCTCCTGTGCGGTGAGTGGATCTCCCCTTTGGCATCGTTTTGCCACCGCAATGAAGTGTTTTAAGTTTGATTTGTTGTTGAATTATTTTTGGATGTTGGAAAAGTGTTACTTCCCAATGTGACTTTGTGCTCAGACCATAAACCACCTCAACGATATATATGGTTTTTACATTCGGTGTCTCCTTTCATCCTCACAGTATTGATCTATTTTCACTCCACTTTACAGGTGAGAAAGCTGTGGCTTAGAAAGATGGTGATGTGGGCGGGTTGGCAGTAGCTTAGTCCTCATGGATATGTATCATGGTTTTCATGTGTGCCATGACGTGTAAAAGGTTGGCATGCACTGACATACAAGAACATGACAAAGAACTCCTTTGGCTCTGGAAACTGTCCAGTAAACTTGGAAGATCATCGAATATTGTCAGCTCAGTCACACAGAATATCTGCTTTGTGCATTCACTTCTCTGTCACTTAACATCTGTCGGAGTCATTACATACGAATTCAGAAAGGAAACACACCATTATGCTGGCATATGGAAGGTTTGCTCTTTTTAATAGTCATTATTTTCTTTCTAGAAAAGAACAATTATCATGGGATGCTTAAATTTTCAATATGATCATCTAATTAAGACTCTGGAATCTTTAGTTGATCTGCATAATATTCTATAATGGATGTCAACAACTTAGTTGACTTAGGGGAGAATCTGAAATGGTCTGTTACTCAAAAATCTAAATTTTACTTATATAAACAGTAAGAGGTTTTTTAAAAGAAATAATTCAAATTTGGGCACTGAGGATTCTACAATGTTTGTTTCTGATTGTTTAGAGGTGATTGAAGCAAGCATCTGTGAACAATGTGTGAAGACACTCTGGATATTTGCATTTATAGTGTGGACCATATTATTATTTTTATTCACAGGCAGGGAACTTAAAATAGGAGGTGAGAGGATCCCTTCATGTTCATTTGGCAGAATTGAGATTATCCCCAACACTTGGTCAGAACTTCTTGTGCAGGTGATGGAGAGGACATGCAGAAAAGCAGAGAATCAAGAAACTTCTTCAGAAGTGCATGGTGAAGTCCAGAATATGTCGATCTACAGAGAGAAGTGGTGGTGCATGTGGGCAGGTGGGGATGCCCTGGAGAAGTCTCTCGGATCCACCTCACGCTCCTCCTTGGAAAATACTAGAGAAGTTATCTCAAGGGAGGAATTTCTCTTGGCCATAGAAAGAGAAACTGGCTTCCTATTAGAATGAGGTAAAGGGTACAATTCGGAGCAGAACTGATAGCTTCTGATGCATGTGTACCTATCCCTATGAGAAATAGTGATCTTGCAAACAGTGGCTTGCCTTGGGCAGAGTGGCATCTCATTTAGTGAGTGATGACATTGACATTGTACCAGTGGGTTTTCTAAACCAATTCTCTTCTGCCTTGTGGATAGTGCTGTTCCTAGGTATCTACTCCCCTTTCATTGTCTCTCTCTTCAAAACTGTATTTTTCAGGTTAGTCACCAAAAGCCCAGCTCGAACTATCTTAAGAAAATTGAATGGGTGAATGAATAGACAAATGGAAAGGATTTAGTGGCAAGTTATGAAGCCAAGGCCTGGGCATGGGATCTTGGAATGACCATATAGACACAAATCCTGGCATTCTTCAGAGCATCTGGTCAATCCTATGTTCAGGGATAGTGAGCCTGAGAACATCCCACAGGTTGAAACAAGGAGTAGGGACACATGGGTCCTCATCCATGTTCAGAGGCTACCTGGAGACACTGTCAGACCCAGCTGGTCCCAGACTAGACTAGAGGGGATTTAAACATATCAAGGAAGGCACTTCAAAGTAGAGGGTCCCCTGAGGCACATGGCCTGGGGCAATGGTCCTGCTTGCTCAGGACCATTGACTCTTTTTTTCTTCAACCAGTTTCTTCAGAAAGTTTAGACCAATAGCTTCTACTCTCATCTCTTTCCAGTCCCCCTAGAAGGGGAGAACCCTTCCTCCTCAGCTTCACTTGTAAAAATTCTAGGGAATATTTTTCTTGTCTTAGGTTAGATCATGTATCTACTTCTTGGAATAATCAAAGTGGCCAGGAAGTGAGGTGTTTTTTCTCCCATTTTGGGTCTTTTTATTTACCTGTGAGGTGGTGGGGGAGAGGAGTACCATGATTACCATGAAGCCTGAGCAACTTTCCAAAATGAAGAGAATGATGTTACCAGAAAAAAAAAGGGTCCAAATCAGAATCAGGATCATAGCAGTTAACACCTGCAGAACACTTACGATATGCTACAGAGCCCTCTATGTACTTATGATGTATATTGACTAATAGAATCATTTATAACAACTCTGTAAGGTAGACATTATTTTCTCTTTTTAATGGGTTAGAAAACTGAGCAATGAGAGATTACATAATTTGCTCAAAGCCGCAGAGCTAATAAGTAGTGGGGCTAGGAGCTGAACGCAGGTGGTCTGGCTCCTGATTCAATAAACTCAATCATCATCCTCAACTTCTCTTTATAAATGGCCACCACATGAGCCAAGCCCATGTCTCATTTATCTATGAATCCTTCTTCTACCTCTGCCCCAATTTACTTCTCATTTCCATTCTGAAAAGTCATGGTCACTTCTATCCAATTGAACGCTAGTTACTATTATTTTTCACTCTTTATTTTCTAAATTCTGCTTGCCCAACTAGCCAGGGTGAATTTATAAAGAGAGACAATGTTATACGCTTCTTTTGTGTCCATGGAAAATGTAGTACTTGATAAGGGACTAATATACAAGTCAATGGAAACTCAGGACACTGGAACTTTTAGAAGTTAGGTTTAAATATATGGGAGATTATCAATTTAGAGGTAAGTTGTATTGCATATAACAGAAAACCATCCAAACAATGCTAGTTCAAACAAGATGATTTTTGTTACTCTCCCCTAAGGGAAGTTTGGAGGAAGTTAGTCCAGACTGAAATGGTGGCTTTATGATTTCTTCAGGGACCCAGGCTCCTATCTTTGTGCTCTACCATCCTTAGTACTCGGTGTCCATCCTCAAGGCTACCTATTTGTCAGATAGTACGTGTAGTATCAGATAGTACACATGCAGTACAGATAGCAGAGAAGAGGAAGGGCATTCCCCAATGGAAAAACTTTTAAGGGGATTTTCTGACATCTCATTGGTTGAAATGCTCCATATGGCTACTACTAGCTGCAAGGGTGGCTGGGATGTGGAGTCTTTTATTTAGCCCATCCATGTACCCACCTATAAATCAAGGTTTTCAGTGATAAGTTGGGAGGGGAGAATGAATGTTAGATAGGTAACTAGTAAGTTTTGCCACAGAACAATAAAAAATAATCTATCAGTTTCTCCTTAGCAACCTTTTATTTTCATGACCCACACAAGAAATTAAAAGGTATTTCAGGTGGCTGCTGGGAGGTGCAATATACCAGGAAAGCAGCCGGGTCTCCTTTCTATGGACATGGTATATCAGGAAGTGGCCCAGAGCACCATAGTTGCTCACCAAGGAGACAGTCTTTGTTTGTTTAGATTGTTGAAGATGGGGCTTGCCTACATTAAAACAAACAAAAGCATTGAAATTTACTTTGATAAATGTATTTTTATAGTTTTAGGAATAAACACATGCAATGCTTTGTTTTCTTTGGCTCTTTTCCAAGGAGAAAAACATTTTGGCTGATCATTTAGATTTTTTTATGCTCTGATTCCAGCTGATAAAAATAGCTTGTAAAGTTGCTTTTCTAATCATAGGTTCAGTACTAAAGAGCAATTTCTAAAGAACATGACCAGGTTAACAACCTTGGCTCTTTCTAATGGAGAGACTTTCCCATGTGTCAGTGGCTGCTCTCATGGTCTTGTGCATTAATGGAGGTAAAATGATTAAGCTGCTGAAATAAGAAGCCCAGCAATACCCCGGGTTAAAAATGAGGAATTTAATTTCCCTCTCACATAAAAGCTGAAATGAGGATTCTAAGTTGGTGGGAGGATTCAGCAATGATTTTTCTGGTGGTCACCTTTGCAGCAAGGCAGAACAAACCAAAGCCTAGGGCTAGGGGTTTCTTCCCAAACAGATTACTTTCCTTATATTCCAATGATAAGTATTACCCATGGCTACAATAGAAGGTGGGAAATATTTTATAACCTGTGTCCAGGAAAAAGGAAAGACAAGATTTGGGCGAATGGCAGCATTTACCGTACCTCGATGAATAGTAGTCTTCCTTCTCTCACTCTGTACATCATAGTCCAGTTTTCCCCGATGCCAAAGAGGCCTTTTGAAAGAGTAAATTATACCACACTACTGTTCTGATCCAATTTCTCCAATGGCTACCCTAATACTTGAAGAAAGTCCAACCTTTTTGCCCACATCTACCAGACATGGCGTCATGTGGTCAATGACTCTTCTTCTTCTTTTTTTTAAATTCTCACCCAAGGGCATGTTTATTGATTTTAGAAAGAAGGGAAGGGAAGAAGAAAGATAGGGAAATAAATATCAATGTGAGAGGAAACATCATTTGGTTGCCTCTAGGGGGTATATACTAGGTATATACTAGGGGGTATATGAGTACTCCCCTACCAGGGACCACACCTGCAACCTAGGCATGTGTCCCAACCAGAAATCAAACCCACGACCTTTTGGTTTATGGGACAACACACCAACCAACTGAGCCACCCTGACCAGGGCAATGACTCTTATTGACCCCACTCCTTCCACGTTTGTATCAGTTGGGTCACAACTTGGCCATGTTGGCTTCTTTCTGTTTTTGGACCTCACCAAGCTGTTTCAGCTTCAAAGTTTGTGAACATGCTGTGTCATGGGTCCTGGATGGAGCACCCTGAGATGCTCATTTCTGCTCCTTTTGCATCATTCCAGTTTTTCCTGAAACATCACCCCTGCAAGAAGGCCTTCTGCAACCACTTCCCACTGCCACCAGTTACCATCACAACACTCTGTCATTAGGTCTTCTTTAAGAAGTATTTTCGGAAATGTCCTTCTTTTATGCATTTACTTATTTAGAGCATTTGTTTACTTGCTAAGTGTTTACCACCACTTAATAGGATGAAAGTTTACTGGGTCATAGCTCTTTCCAGTGGGCCTGATGTCTCTTTATCTCACATTTCTATTAGTTTTGTGTATGTTGTGTTGTCACTGTGTTTAGGTTATAAGCTACACAAGGACAAGGGTGATGTCTTCCAATTTAATTGTATCTTTAAATTCCCACTAGAGTAAGTTTATTCAATGAAAGATAAAAGGGGACAAATATGGAAGGTTTTTAAAGAGAAAATGGGCCCAGGGTGTAATGTATCAATCAGAAGGAAAGATTCAGCATCACTCCCCTTTCTTACACGGACATTCTGTGACAAAGCTTGCCCATATAATGCTTAAGTAGAAGAGTTTTCAGAAAGAATTAACATGACATTTTCTTTTAAGTTCATATTTTTTCCTTGAGTATACTAAATGTACAAAAGTACAGAATCCATGAAATAACTGCGTTTAGTTGAATTCTATAGATACATTATTTTAGTTTTCATTAATTTTAGTTTGGATTTGGAAAATCTATTTTGAAGTAGGTTTTTACTTTAGTCCAGTGTAGCCCACAGAAAGGTGGAGTAGTAGTTTTCTGTTTTCTACAAGCTCCAGATTTGGCCCTATGTGCCATCTTGCTGTGCACCTGCTAAGTAAGTGCTTCAGAAGTAGTGGTGGTATTGAATTGAAAGAGTGCATGGCTGCTTGTTATACCATGTGAGAGGCAAAACTTTCTAAGGTTGGAATTTCTTAGTAGAGTGCCTACTGATGCTATTACAAAGAGATGCCTCAAAAGAAATTTTCATATAATTCAGCAAAATAGTAATTGCTAATATTTATTGAACATATTAAGTAGCAAACTCTGAACTTGTGAGTGTAATTTAACTATTTAACCAAGTCTTTGGTTGGAGATAAGTCAACCAAGGTTTAGATACGTTAAGTAACTTGCAGATGATCATGCAGCTGGTAAGAGACGAAGCCATGATCTGAAGCCAACTCTGTCTAATAACAGATTCCATTCTTTTAAACAAAGCTAAATTGCCTTATATTTGTGGGATAGTGTTCAGTGATATATACCTTAGGAAAAGCTGTACTAGGTAGTTGTTAAGGTAGGTTTCAAGATTGACATTTATGAATCTAACCAGTAGTGATATTTAAAATATGATTCAGGCATCCCATCAGAATGGGTACCTAGCTAAGCTAAATGGAGGCCAGCACATCATACCTGGTGTTTGCTTCCTGAATGTCCTTTCAATTTCGGCACCCTCCTCAGAGGCTACACCAAGAGCCTCTCATCCATGTGAACTGCAACCAATGTGTTTGGATTGAGTGGTATCCACAGGGCAGGACAGCTGTCAGTGCAGAGATGCCATCCAGCGATGGCGTAGAGGGACTTCAAGGGCCATGAGGCCAGAACAGTTCTATGCTACACAAAGCTGATTGGCAGTTCCTGCTTCTTCACAGAAGAAAGTCTCGTTTCTCTGATAAATTCTAAGTAAGAACCTCTGCTCCTTTAACTAGTCTTCATAAATCTTATTTTCAAACTTATTTTGAAACTTATTTTACAAGGGAACCATGATGTTTACCAAAGAATAGCTATTAACTTTGCTCAGAATTAGTATTTTGAGAAGTGCTATGTGATCTCAAGTGTCTTCCTCTCCTATGCATGTCCACCCACCCCCACCCACCCCCTGCCTCATTTACATATGAAGATATTCAGAGTCAGAGAGCCCCCCGTGACTTTTCTAAGATTTCTCAGGCAAGAGCTGAGACTTGAGTTATCAAAATCTTTACCATCAAGCCCAGTGTTCTTTCCACTGTATCTCCACCTGCAGCCACAGCTGACCAGTGTGCATGTGAGTGACACCCAATGAACCTCAACTATTAGATAATGAAACCAGATACTAACTTTGGGTTTCAAAGGCAAGTTGACTTTTTTTTTTGCTTACTCTGGCTTCTTTAAGGAAGGTTATTTACAATAGTCAAAACTTGGAAAATAATATCTATCAACATGGAACTACTTATGGAAATTGTTATACAATCATATAGTGGCATCTACCATTTTTCATAAAAATGATGACCAAGTTCTATACTTGCTGAATTAGAGCAATGCCTGGCGCATATCAAAAAGTGATAAAGGCAGGTTAAAAATTAGTATTCTAAGTATGAGACCATCTAAAATCATATGTGCCTTTGTATATATGAATACACATGGGTATACAAAGAAAAATATCTAAAATCCTAAATGCCAAAAGACTAATAGATGATTCTTTAAGTAGTGAAATTATATGTAATTTTTGTTTTCTTCATGTACTTTTGTACTGCTGGAAATGTTTTATAATGAGTATGCACTGCCATTACAATTAAGAGGAAACAGCTAGGAAGAGATTTTCCTTCATAAAAACAAAACATAAGACCCCTTTCCTTCCTGTTTATGAATCCCAGCCTTACCTACTTTTCCCTGGTCCTCCACATACCTGCCAACACCAGGGACAAGCACAGCCCCAGGGGCCTCTGGAGACAATCCTTTCTGTCCCCACTCTCACTAGGCTCACTTTCGCCTAGGTCCTCGATAATAGGTTTTCTACTTTTTTACACAATGTCCCTCTCTTTCCCTCTCACCATATTATCTCCATCCACCAAAATCCTATCCACCTTTCAAGGCCCATTCCATGATTCACCCCGGAAAATTCAGACTCTTGGTGCCTTTGAAATCATCCCATCAATTGAGTTCTTGTTCTGCTTTTATGAGATTTCACATCACAGGATTAGATACAGGGCCTGTGTGTTCATTGTACCTTGCAGAAATGCATGTGACTGAGGGAGCAAGTGGAGAATAAAATCCAGGCTGCAGTCACACCACAAAGCGGGGCTCCCCAACTTCTTCACTAGGTCAGATCCTTCTCTTATTATCCATTGTCCCCACTGCAATTACACATTATCCGTACCCATCTCTCCTTGACTCAGTGAAAAAGGCTCTCCGTGTCAAGTGGCTTGTCCAGAATCATGCACGGAAATCAAACGTGGGGTGCCTTGCATATGAAATAGTAACTTGCATTGCAGCCACCAGGGCAAATGGAAGTAAGCAAAGGTACGTGCATGATCCACCCTGAGTCTTTCTGCAGGGTCTGTGTGAGCGCCCCCTGCTGTGAGAGCGGAGTCAATGGCTCTGGTGCGAGCGCCCGCCCCGCTCCCCACCCTCTTCGCGCTCCAACGCTCCATCCCAAGAGCTCCAGTCAGATCATATCGCACATCACAGCTACACCGGCGACCCATCCTTTTTCCCTTCCCACCTCCAGTCTTTTTGATGGAAGGAGATTAGAGGACGTGGGAAAAAATTACACCAGCTCAAGGGAGAGGGGAGTCATTTTGTGTTGTTGTTTCTGTGCATGAAAGAATTGATTCCCGAGGTTTGGATGTATTACCTGATATTGCAGCAATGCCCTCCCTCCAGCGAGCGCACTGATTAGATCAACCCAGACAGCTCGGGCTGCGTTCGGCCGCTTTAATCATTCTCAGGAGGAGCATTTTATGTCCTGATTTCTACTGTCATCTTTGTGAGTCAGTAATCGAAGGAACACTTCAGCACCAAGAGCTCAGGTCTCGTTTCTCCTGTGCCTGAGCAAACATGGAAAAATCTATAACACTGTCCTCAGAGGTTACTGAGAAATTAATGTGGCTGTCTCCATCTGGAGACTGAGGAAAGGGGCGCTTGGCCCTGCTGCGCGGGGCTCTTTACAACAGGGAGGTTTTTGAGAGCCAACCCAGTCCATTTTTCTTTCTCTTTAGCACTACTTGGGTACAGAACAGGGGGTTAAAGGGGGCAAAAGAAAAAGAGATAACTCTCATTTCACAAACACTGGGGTGTTCCAGGTTATGAGCATTAGGGAGACATTATCACATAATCCTCAAACAGGGTGACAAGGCCGGCTCGATTATTTTCACTTAGGGAGCAGATTCAGAAGCTCAGAGGCAAAGATTTGCCCAAGGTTACCTGGTTGGGAAGTAGCAGCGTCCTAATTCTCAGCCTGGTCAACTCCAGCAGAGGGGCAGCCACAGAGGCAAAGAAGGCAGGTTGTTGCTGTGCACTTGACCTCTAAGCTCCCCTTTCAGGCATGGTGAGAGCTCTGCTACCCGCCCATTGAGCAGATCTGGCTGTGCTCAGCCAGGCTGCTGGCCCAGAGCACCGGCCACACCAGCTCACTGCTCCGGACCTTGAACACAAGGACAAGTTCCTTGTGACATTAAAAAAAAAAAATGGTTCTGGGCTACAGGAAGATGACAGGCAAGACAGACTGAGATGCCGGCCCAGCAAGCTGTGCTCTGTCCTCTTCCATTGGAAAAGAAGCATCCATCCATTCAACCTGTAAGCAGATCAGTTCAGCAAAAAAGTCAAGAAGGCTGCTGTCGCATGGGCAACTTTCTATTCGAGGCAAAACCTCTGGTCGACCACATTTTTTCTCTCCTTTTCTCTGTTAGTCACATTTATGTTAAAATAAACAGAGTCTTCTTGCTCCCGTTTATTTATTCAGCTCCTGTCTGCTATGCACTGACCGAGGCAGTTCTGCCAGGTGCTCGGACTCCACAGACGTGGTCCCTTCCCTCGTGAAACTGGGCTATCTCACTTGCTTTTCTCTGTCAAGCAGTGCTTGGGGAAGGACTGCTGTGAAGCATTTTCTGGAGGAGTAGACATCAAGAACTGGCATGCAGTTTATCACTGAAACTTTTAAGAATTTATCAAATCAGTAAGGAATAAGCAACCTCAATTCAAGACCCCCCAGCTTTCTCCTCCTCCAGCTCCCGCCCCTCCCCTTCTCTCCCTGCTCACTTTCCTGCATCTTCTGAATGAACTCATGCTGGCCACCAGAAGAAGCAGTGACACCCGAAGATGTGAGGATTTTCATCTTCGATGAACTTCCTCCAATTTCACAACTGGAACATTTAGAAACACCTCTACTTCTAGCACCAGTCTGAAAATTGCAATTTGTACAGTTTTGAGTTACGCAGTAGGGGGAGGGGGCTCCAGAGGTTGCAATCTGCTCTGGAGCATAAAGTCAATGTGAAGAACTTCACAGCATTCAAAGACAGGAGACAAGGAAACAGTGGGTCCTTTGTGGGTGGACACTGGGTCATTGGGAGATGCGCCTTTTGTCTCCCAGACAGGAATCTTTCACCTCTGCTTGTCCTTCTGTCTCCCCCTTCTTCTCTTCCCGTGACCACTCCTCCTTCTTGCTTCTCTTGCTCAAGGTCCAATGTGTCTGCCTTGGGCTCTTCAGACACAATAAATCTCCCAGGCCCAGCACCCATCACAGGCCACTTGTAGGAGAGTGACTTGAAATTGGAGGTAATCACATTACTATCCCCCTCCTAAATTTTCTAAGGAGCAGTGTTATCTGAATTCTGAAATTATCTGCTTCTCACCATCAAACACCTCATTTCTATTAGAGATTTGTAAGGAATGGCCCAGCAAGACAGCTGGGTCAACGAGACCTCCTTCTGTGGGTAAAATACTCCACAATGTCTCTGAAAACAAGCAAACAAAAAGGATGATTGGATTTTGCTCTGCTTGTTTTCTTTTTGAGTGAAGAATAGAAAATAAAATATAAAGACAGGCAGCCAGCCATTTAATATACCTGGGGAATATTTTCCTCCTAATTCATGTTGTATAATTTCCAGACCCTTTCTCTAAAATGATCTACCTTGACAAGGAAATTTAGGATAAATTTATTATGAAAGTGATTGTGGGGTATGAATAAATCTGTAACTTAATGATACAAAGTCACCACCAAGTAATGTATGAGAACCTATAAGTCTAGATATCAAAAATTTTATGGCTACATTTATGGCGCAGATTATGGTGATGGTTTCATGGATGTGTCCTATCTCCAAGTTCATGAACACATTAAATATGTACAGCATTCTGCAGGTCAATCATACCTTAATAAAATAGTATGAAAAATATCAAGAACTCTATATACTTTTACAAATTCTTAGCAGAGTGTCTCATATACTCAGGGAAATCTACATATTTTTCTCATTCCTGTTCAACCCAGAGAATAGGTCAGTAGTTCTAGCTATGACTATTCTTTAGTTCAATAAAATTTTGAGTCATAACCCAAAATCTAGTGCTTGGAGTTCAACACATTGGGAGTGAGAGACGAAATTTCTACATGGAGACAGATCAATGGGGTCCAGCCCAGGGAGCTGGCAGGAAACTTCTCCCACCATCATTTCATGCACCTGCTTGCTGACTCCTGCCCGTGGTGTAATGAGCTGCTCAGTAGAGAATGCTTTTGCCCCTTATTTCCGAGTGAAGATGGTTTGGTCAAATACCCAATAGAGGACAGCCCACTGGTCAGCCAGTACTGGGGGTGGGGGGATAATTGTCCCTAGAGCCAGCTTGGATAAGCAGCAGATGGGGATTGCATGCTGGGCTGGGGGACAGAGCTCTAAGAGCCAAAATTTCCTTCATGTTTTATGATAACTCTTCTATTCTCTTTACACTTGACAATACTATTTTAAGGATGATTTTATTTAAATATTTTATTTCCCCTCCCAAAGCTTTTGAGTAATTTACAGCTTCAAATTTTGTGAGCCCCAGGTTCTGTGAGCCCCCAGGAAGATGTCCTGGTGAGAAAGGAGGGAGGGTCACTCCACAGGGATGTGGGGACTTTTCCTCAGCCCATGGCCTATGCCAGACCAGAGGGTGCTCTTGCAGGCATGCCAAGTTAATTTTGGACAGGTCAAGGCTCGAGCAGAGAGGCAGGCAAACACCCAACCATGCTTGTGAAGCCTTTTGTGTCTTTCCTAAATATTCCTGCCTCATGAAGCCCCGTTATCGGAGCAAGATGTGGAAATTTTTGCTGCTTCAAGCTGCAGCTATTTTCAATAAATTGAATTAGTGCTGTTTCCATATTTAACCTTGGAAAACTACAGACAGGCCAATTCTTTATGAGTTCACTATGTTGGTTTTATAACCTAGTCCCACCGGAGTTCCAGGCAACTGTTTGGTTTGCTTCAATTCAGCAAACCTTTCTTCGGGTTTATTGCTCTTTTAGAGAAAACAAATGAATTCAATGTGTAGTTACTTTATTGACAAACATGTAGATAGCATTTGCTGCATGCTAGAAACTGTTAAAAAGGCTTTACAAATATTAACTCATTTAATTCATAACAGCTCCACAAAGTAAGTGCTGTTATTATTTCTATAAGTGAGTCAACTAAGGCACAGACAGCTTCAGTAACTTGCTCCAGACTGCACAGCTAGCAAGGGGCAAAGCTAGGAGTCAGACTCAGACAGTCTGGCTCTCGAGCTGGCTCTCTTGCTTTAAATCACTGGGGGATGGGACAGCAGGCCCTGTCTTCGCCATTTGCTTTCCTCTGATATATGAAAGTGATTCCAGAGGCATCGAGGTTGCTGAGAAGCAAAATATTTTTTCTAACATTATGATACTTGTGATTAATTGGTGCTGAATTAAAACATTAAACATAACTTAAAGCTTATCTGACTCCTCAAATGAGTTTTATAGAATTTTGGATCAATTTGGATATGAATAGATGTTATCTATTTACAAACAAGTCTTAGAACACCTTCCTTTCTCAATCTCTTTTCTTTTTCTTATCCTCCATCCTTGTCATATTTTCTGTTTCTCTTTTTCAAGGACATTTATTTCCCAAAGCACCCACATATTCACAGCATCCATTCACAATAAACCCGACTGTGCCTCCTTTCATTATTTGAAATCATGTTAACACATTCATGTTCAAGATGATTCAGTGGCATAGGAGGCCCAGACCTGTGAGATACGAATACACAAGGTTTTCCTTAAATCATTTGGGATATACTCTTGTTAAATCAATCTTTGCAATTCAGTTCGACCAGGTAGTTGCTAGGGTAACATGAGATAGTATCATTAATGTTCTTTCTCTCTCTCTTTCAATCTTCTTCCCTCCCTTCCCCCTTTATACCACCACCCCAGTAGACAATCTCCAGATATTAAATGTGTCCATTCCTCCCCCACACACCCAGTGGCAGTGTCTTCTTTGTCCCATTCCACTGAGTTTTCAGCTTCATCTATTCCCGACTTCATCAGAGGATCACTTGGTCTTTCCTAAGCAAGCCTCAATAGAAAACAGATCATAAGCCCCGTGGCTTCTCTGTGTGGGCAAAGTTTTTTCTAGACAATTTTGCATGTTTGTTTTGATAATTGACAAGTGATATGATATGATATGATAGTGAGAATGAGTTATTTCCCCACTGAGGAAAATCCCAAAGTTTGGGCTGCTTGGGCACATGCTGGGGGTTATAGAGAGACATTCGAAGAAGCTGGAAGAATTGAGTTCTTCTCCAAGGTACAAATGCTGTCTTCCAGCCCTCCCAAGTCAGTCCACAGTGTGACTATCTCAGTCTCTGGAAATAGTCTGAACTCACCGCGCGGGGGGGGGGGGGTTGAAATATCATATGGATAAAACAGACATTTGTTTTACCCCATCTTGTTTACCTTACTGTGGTACCAATTTTTTAAACTCTCTTTCTCACCAACTGTTTTTTTTTTTTAATAGCATATGAAGCTTCTATAAAGCATTTTCTTTGGGTAGAAAAATGTGCTAAATGCAATGGGGTGGAAGCAGGGAGGATGAGGGTATTGATTTTTTAAATTAGGCAATTTCTGAAAAAAAGATAGGAGTAGACTAGGATAAAGACTCTTGTCCTAAAAAACTGTGTTAGTTTGCTGCTAGGACTGTCATAACGAAGCACCACAGACGGAGTGCCTTAAGGAAAAAAAATTGTTCTCTCACAGTTCTGGAGACTGGGAGTTCAAGATCAAGGTATCAGAAGATTTGGCTTCTACTGGAGCTTCTGTCCTTGGCTTGCAGGTGGCTACCTTCTCATTGTGTCCTAATATGGTCTTTTCTCTGTGCTTTCACACCTCTGGTGCCTCATTTTGACATTGCCATTTCTTTAAAGACCCTACCTCCAAATACACTCACATTCTGAGGTTATAATTTGGGCGTTAGGGCTTCAACATATAAAATCTGTGGGGGTGCAATACAACCCAAAGCAAACATCTAGGGATGTTGTTGAGATACAATATTTTAAATCATGTCCAAACTTAGAAGACAGATATAAAAATTCCTGTAAGCCAGAGATAGAGAGGGAGCTAAAAACTAAAGGAATTGTCTTCCATTTAAGATGGCAGTTTGGAGTGCAAGGTGTAGGGGTTGGAGCAAAGCTTAGGTTTAAATGTCTTCTCAGGGATAGATGACAAGAGACCAACCCAAAGTGATCCCACCAAAGGAAGGAAATAGGTTCTGAAACCCCCAGTGAGAGTTGGGAACCCAGAAGGACTGCTCCTCCAAGGAAAGGTAGTCTCAATGGACTCACCACATGGTTTCGGAAAAATGGAAGATATTTGTTTCTTTTCTGGTTTTGAGTAGATTAAAAAATGTTTCCCATGTACCTTTGATGGGATTGGAGCCCACATCTAGCCTACCTAACTAGTACTTCAAACCCTAGGTTGAGAAATTAACATAAAGATTCTCCCCACGCGAACGACACTCATGGCGGCGAACGGAGGAAGATAATGCTACACTGTTGGCCAACAGCACCAAACAGTCCAGACTCCCTACCCAGCCCTGTGTTGCAGGACCAGCTAGTAGATTAAGAAAAAGAAACAAAACCACCCTTAATAAAAAGGAAGAAATAAAACTTCTTTTTTTGTGTGACAAACTAGGATACGTGAAATTTTTCTACACAATGCATAATGAAAAGTGCATTTTTCTACACAAACTATAATGAAAGGGGCATAGGAACTTTATCAACAAGTTTTAAAGTCTTATTGAAGAACGTTAAAGTCCTGAGTAAATGAAGGGAAATATGATGTTGGAAGGTGGGAAGAATTCAACATAATAAAGATCACAAGTCTTCCAGAATTGTTCTATCAATTAATGCAGTCGCAATCAAAATCTCAGTAAAATTTTTCAATAGGTTTGACTAATGTACTGTAAAATTCATATGAAAGAATGAAACTCCAAGATTAGCCAAGACAATTTTGACCAAGAAAGGGAAGTGGAAGGGTAAGACCCATCCTACCCAGATATGCAAACCAAATGGTTGATCAATTTCGCAACACCCCAGAGATTAGTAAAAGGCAGTGTTAGGATTAAATCCTGGTTTATGTTGCTGCCAAGTTCATACTCTTACCTTCACACAGTGCTCCTCAAGAATATTGAAGTCATGATTTAAGGCCAATTTTGGGATTGATAAAATGGAAAGTGGGCAAATAAAGGAACAGTCATATAAGGAAGTTGTTTATAAGAAAGAGCAAGCTGATAAATTTGACTGTTGACCAGATTGAATCTATGTTCTGAATAATTACTCCAAAGTTCAGAATTCTAAAAGTCTGTAAATAATAAAACACACTTTCTATTATCTATAAAGATATTTAGTAAGGATAAAAATATGAGAAGCATATTAAAAAGAATGTATATGTAAGCAACTCTTAAAGCAAGGTTGGTAACTTTTTATATACATTAAAATATATTAGAAAAAACATATAAAATATGTATTTGGAAGAATCTAGGTTGTTTATCCCTTCATGAGTGATACTGGGAATTGTAGTAAATATGTGAAGAAAAGTGTGTCACTGCATCAAATTTATTCTATTAATGGGTTAATAATGGGTTACTGGGATATGAGATCTCAGTGCTCAGGACACCTGACTTGATTTGAGTCTGAATTTTTGTTACAATCGGGTGAAATTAGAATATGCATATAGTTAAGCTTTCCTTTCCTTTGGTTTCTGCCAAAAGTCTTTGTTTTTAAACAAACAAGTCTTTGTTTTTAAATATCTGCTAAACACCCAACACTATAATATTCATAGACTACTAAAAGAAATACCATTTATGGACCCTACCAACACTCAAAGTCCTTCTGTTTTAGAGATAGGGGCCAGAACACCTTTAGAAAGGAATTAAGGATTGAGCAGTGTGGACCTGACACATTTTATGAAAGAGATGCACAAACAGAAATGTAAGCAGTGAGGAATTTAATATATTCTCATTTAGTGCTTGGAGTCCTGATACCAGGCATATTTTCTCAATTCTTTGTTACTGAAAAATAACTTCTCCAGGACTTCAGAGATTAGATAATGTTATTGGAAAGGTCTTTGCTTCACCTTGGGAGAACAGAAGGAGATCAGGGATCTACTTGGTGGATAGGATTCAAATGAAAAAAGAAAAGCAAAGAGAATGCAGAAGAAAGGGTCTCAGTCTATGAGCTTAATGACTAGTAGGATTTGATTACCTGTAACCTCACATAATGGAGTTAACTCATCACATGATTGCAGAGAGAAGCTGAGTTAATACAGAGAAAACAACCAATAACTTGCAGACAATGTAGTGTTGATGTGACAAAATTAGGAAGTGGGGGGAAAGACTAACAATGCAGAAATAATGTCCTTTTGTATCCGTGTTCCATGGCCTGGCCTCATGTCTGTAATTATCCTGCTGCGTAAAGATGAATTTCCTCCTGAGAACTGGAGGTGCTGCTTGCCAGAGCGGAGCAGGGGGATTGGATTGCTGAGCACGGCAGGTCCGGCAGCAGCGCAGCCGGAGAGATCTAACCTGTTGGCTGGTTAGGGAGGGAAGGAATTTGGTAGCTACCTACACACAGCCTAATTCCTTTGCATCTTTCCATGGTACCCTTTACATTCGTAAAAGAAAATGTGATTATCATCATCTTGTTTCATGGGGCATCTGAAGTTGGCTGTTTAGGAAGATGAGGGACGCTGAATTTGTGCCAATAGATCTATAGGTTGTTACATAGCCTGGGCTAGGGTTTCCAGAATAGCCAAATGACTGTAAAGGATGTGCACACTGGGGCTGAGGAAGACTCAGAGATAACAGATAAATATGTCAAGTTCAGTGACACATGTGTTTTCTTCTATTCCCTTTGGTTATAGCCTCTAGTTCATATACATCCAGAAGTTTCTTCTTGTTCTGTGAATAAGAATTACATATAAAGAGAAGTCTATTTAAAAACTCATAGGTGAAATACTTAATAAAGGTATAATCATAGTCTTCATTTTTATTTATAAGTTATACCCCACCTACTTTTAGAAAAGATTTGAGCATATTATGGCAACTACACATTTGGCACAGAATAATTAAAATAAATAATGAAAGATGAGTAGTTAAGGAAAAGAGATAAAAGAAAGTACAGCACCATGCACCACTAACATGAAATTATTGAGCTACAAAATAAGTTGGATAAGGAAGCTTGGAGAAATAACTTCCCGACAATACTCATAATCATAATAGTTAATTCTTTGACATTTAAGCACTGTACTACATGCCTTAATTGCATTACCTCTTGTAATCCTCAGAACAGCCCATTGAGTGACGTTGGTCTATGGTATTTTTTTTCCTATTTCACACCTAAAAAAAACTGAGGCGTAACACGATTAGTCATTTAACCTGTCGTCAGTTAGCTAAGAAGTAATGGAACAGAGTGATTGAATTCAAGAGTCCATGCCTCTCACTCCCTGTGACCATTGATGGGGAATGATTTAGTGGACAAGAAGATTTTATTACTCAAAGAACTTAGGGTTTTGCTCCGACTCTTTGATTCTAATACAATGAATACATCGTGTAGAGCATAGGCCCTAATATTTGTGAGGTTCTTTTCTTTATCATAAAACCTGATTGTCAGGAGTTTGGTCACTGAGGATAGGGAGTTTTATCTGATTTGGGGAGACTTGCGGCTGTAAAAGCTTGAGCAGAACTGGGGAAGAAGAGACTCTTGCAACTGGTGGCATTTTCCTATTTTTTCCCCCTGAAGACGCCATCAGAGGGCATTTTTCTCAAAATGATTCCTTCCCAACTCTTCTCTTTCCACCCTTCTAACTTTTATGTTTCTAATCTGCACACGGTGGAAGAGGGAACTGACAATGACATTAAGGCCCAGTGTCCATCCATGAAGGGCTGTGGCCTCAGTCCCTTCTCCAAGATGACAGAGCCTGGCACTCCACTGCCCACAGTTCACCCTTGGCCTCCTTCTGACTCCATTGCTGTCCTCCCACAAGGCGATGTTTATGATGCACAGTGTGACCTTCTGGGGTGTAACGGTGTATTGTTTCATTGTGAATCATAGGAAATGACAAAATAGTTGGGGGTCATATTCTTTCAGAAAATGATGACTGATTCAATGGCACTGTTGGAATCACAAAAGGTTCAGACAGTTTAGGAGGGAATGGTTTTTGGTTGGAAGCTGGGGTAAAAGATCAGGGTGGGGCGCTGTGACAGGAAGAAGAAGGGGAGCATGAAGACGTCACTTCTGCTTTAGGAACCCTTCATCCAGTTTAATGCATAGCCCGGAGGGCTTGGTGTGAGGCTCTGCAGTAGCCCACTTTGTGTTGGGCCCAGCATCTAGGATGCTGCTAGGTGCATGTTAAATATTGAGTCAAGTTTGGCAAAAATATATTTAATGTGTTTTTTTGTCTTCAGCTTCTGAGTTTATAAAAGACCTTATGGGTGCTTTCCACTACCTGTCCCTTTGCTTCTACACAGAGCCGTACATCTCCAGAATTCCTTGAAATTTTCCACCCAAGTGATTCTGATGGCTGTATTCGAACAGCAGCCCTCAAACAGGGGAGCTCATGGGTCTGAGCATTGTGCAGGGTCACTTGCCGCAAGGGAGGAAGTCTTTGCCTCCTCATGTTTTATCTTAAAATCAAAGGTTTGTCCTCTGCCCCTTTGTGTGTATGTGTTAGGAAAATAATCTCTGCTTCCTTCACATGTGAGGTAAGACTGATGTCCTAGAAATATATGCTGTGCGTATGAATTGGGTTCTAGAATACTGCGCTGCCATGTATCTATGTATGTGTTCGAAAGGACTATCCCAAGCTATTCTGGACAAATTATTTTTTCATCATGAAGAGGCAGTTCCATTTGTTGTCTAACTGTTTGATGGAGTTTATGTTCAGACACCTTGATGTGCCCCTTGAATTCTGAAAACCAATAAATAGATGATAACAAAGTGTTAGTGAGCAGTGAGCTGCAACAATACCCCAGGATGTTTTCTTCTCTCAATCCCATGTGTCCTAATCTCCTACTCAGGCTGTCTGGCCAGTCTGACACGTTGCACGATCACGCCGCACCGGGGGTAAGTTTTCCCAGCTACAAGCGCCCCCCCCCAGCCCCCCGCCGGCCCCTGCCCCCACCCCCACCTGGGTATCCAGGGTCACTGTCCCCAGACACCCACAGCCTCCTGGGAGAGGTCTAGTCATCGCAGGTTTGTGCAGCGCAGATCTGTGCCCAGCCTGACAGCTCTCCTAACTGTCAGGGAAAGGGCGGTGAACTCATTTGCAACAATTAGCTGCTAATCAGAGAGTAGTTAATATGAACGTGTTACTCTGTTCCAGGATTTTTTTTCTTCCCTTGGGATGTCTCCAAGGATGTCTCAGAGGCCTGATTGACTCTCTCCTGTTGATTCTTCAGGCACCAACTCTGTTTCTTTGCCTGACTAGGCAGAACAAAGGGCAAGGGAGTATTTTTTCTCAGTCTGATCAAGCCACACCCCGAGCCCCTCTCTTGGCATTAAGCCAAGTCTCATCATTCACTTCTAACTACTATTTCCTGGGGGGGGGGGGGAAGGAGGGAGCTGGCCCAGGACTTCAGCTGGGGCTCTAGAGAGGACATGCCCTGTGACCTTATCCACCCAACTGCAATGGGAAGCTCTCTTTGTGATGCAGGCACTAGCAGTGAATCCATCTCCCCAGATGGCAGCCACCCTAAGTGGTAGAATTGGATATTTCTTCCTGGAACTCCTAGGAAGCCAATAGTGTGTAATAGTAACAACTATCTTATGTAGAGGGCCCTGCAACTTACACAGTGCTATTTCACTGCTTTATTTGATTATTATAATTGATGAGCAAGTTATGTCTATAAAGGAATAATGAGCACCATTCATGTTAACTACAGATTTGAGAAGGAAAGAGAGGCCTGGTAGACATCTCCTATATCATCTTGAAATGTCCCCACCGTTGTTCTTGTCATGTGCACATGTATCAGTGTTTTTGGTCTGATGATAGGTCCTGGGAAGTGGCTTTTGTTCATATTGTATTAATTGGTATCTCTGGGACTTTGCTATAGTGGAGGGTTAGGAGGGCTGCCTTCAAGCCCACAAAGAAGTGTGCATTGACTCCTTTCTCCTGGAGTTCAGTTCTGCCTCTGACCGGGGTAAAGGTCTTAGGTGTGGGTCAAAAAATGCTGATGGTCCTTGAACTTCTTCATCTGAGAGATCTCTCCTCATACAGAGAAACACTTCACAGAATTAACTCTAGAATTCTGAAAAGTGGCATATCTTTTTTCAACTAGACCAGATCTGTCTTTGGCTATGGTCCCACACTTCACAAGTGTCTGGTTTGCCATATGCTGGGTTGTGTCACTGTTTAGCAAAAGAGGATGCTGAATGGATCTGGTTGTTTGGAACATTCCACTCACTTGGCCCTGGGTACTACTCTGGCTTCCCATCTGCTTCTGAGTACAGCTCTTGGATCTGATTCTAATTCTAAAAGGTCTGAGAACCACCCTCATTGGGCCCCGATTCAACATTAGGCGCCCAGATCTACCTTCTTGTTGAGGAGCTTTCATTCAGTTTAGTTGAACTCAATTCATTAGGCATTTTGAGCAACCTGAGAAGAGTTATGTTTGGGTGGATAGTGGACTTAGAAATAGGAGAACTCTACTCTAGCTAAAGATGTATGTCCTAGGTATTATTTCTTTCCCTCAGATCTCTCCACCCTCCTTTACCTTGCCCTAGGCTCCAGATGGCTATTATAGAATTCACTAATGGACTTCTGTGTTCTCCAACTTACAAATGGGCTTGACCAATGGAGGTAATTTGAGTGGATATAGGGAAGTGTTGTTGGGGATTGTTGCCCTGGATCTCTGAGCTTGCTTTGGGATGGGTGAGTCTTTTCACTGAAGGTCCTTGTTCCTCTCAAGCCAGGCTTCAGTGCACCCCTCTCCTTCCAGTTTCTACTCCTTATCTTTATCCTTTGCTGCCTACGTGGGGTAGCAGTTCTTCAACCACTACTGGTCTTGAGACGACATTACGATCTGTGGCCTCTCTGTACCTCGTTCACATGGTCTCATTGTAAATAAACTCTCCTTGAATGATCCCATTTAGATTGGGCCAGTGGTTTTCTGTTGATACACTGTGTGATGTACAGCAAGTCACTTCATAGGGTTAGTTACATCAAATGTGATGACAGGTTTAAAGCAGATAATACCCCTTCCAGCTGTAAGTTTGCTTGGCAATGTAGGGTCTGCAAAATAAATCTCTTCTTTGGAAGCTTGAGGTCTCATTGAAGAGATAATCTACATATCTATGGAATGCGGAATAAGAGTAAGTATGTGGTTAGGATGTATACATGGTCTAAGAATTCAGAAATGGGCAAGGTCAGTGTGAACTGAAAGGTCAAAGGAAACATGGATTTGCCAATAAACTCTGCCCCAACACCAAGAACCATTTGTTGGTGGATTTTCTAATCTAGATCCAAGATGGATATTGTCTTCAAGGCCGTACCAAGCAGAAAGTCGGTCTTGGAGCTATTCCAAAGAGCCACACAGCATTGGTTAACCTTAGACAGGCCTCCTGGAGATGATTTACTCTTGAGACTGAACTCAGCCACAGGCCATGATAAAATGTATAACTGGTAGGATTTCTTGAATTGAGATATTCTTTTCTTTAAGTGTAGAGAAAACAGAGTATTAGAGTTCAACATGAGAGGCTGGAGTTCTAATTTTAATTGGTATTAATTAGTCATATCTTAAGATTTTTTTAATTTGAAACCAATTCTTTTGTTTTATGTGTTGCAGGCTACTTCTGTTTTTTCCCTTTGACTCAGCAATGTTAAAGACATAAACACTGATAGAAAAATGATATAATAATCAGTCTCATAACCACCATCTAGGTTTTAAAAAATCCCCCAAATAAATCCACAGTGTGTGCTTCCCCAGTTGGATACTTTTTTCCCACCCAAGACAATTCCTGCTCCCTTTTCCACTTATTGACCCTAATCTAGAGCCAAGGCCAACATGGACAAATTGCTTTGCCAACTCCCTTGATGTAGGGAAGCCTCACTTTCGTTGAGATTGTAGGGCTATACTATAGCCTTTTGTGGGGGCAGTGGGGGGGGGGTCTTAGCTTTATGTGAACACTACTTCTCAGGCCCAGATCTCTCTCCTATGTGTCTGTAAACACCCAAAGCCCTAGGTTTTTGTATCAGTAAATATCCTCATGACATCCAAGGCTTCAGGGCTGGCCTAGTTTACTGGAGTCTATCTGCTCTTTGGTTAGGTTTTGACTATTGGAAATTTTCCTTATATTCTTACTAGTTCAGCTGTGTATTTTTAAATAAAATATTATAAAAATATATATTCATGTATTTCCTTTGTAGGAGACTAAAAACAATAAAGCCTAGTTAGCATGTTGTGAAATACAGAAACAAGGCTTAGATTCAAAGACTACTCATCGTAGAGTTCGAAAACCCTGTTCTCACCCAAAAGTCAGGATGGCTGCTGCCTGAACTAATTATAAAAATAGAAAATCTTTTATAGCCAAGAAGCTAATTCACTAACCCAAATCCAAGGCAAGTTAAGCTCTGTAACAGTTAGAAATGAATAGTGGAAAGTCAAATAATACTGACAGTTCTCTAGAACTTTTCACCTAAATTTTCTCAAAGGCAGGGACTGTTCCTTTCAAACCATTCATTCGAGTTTATTAGAGCCTGAGTTCGCCTCATTTACTTTGACCTCTTCCGCGGTTTCAGCACTGTTTCCTTTCATGCTGCAGGCGTTCATCACGTATTTGCTGACTTGCTTTGAGTCAGCTCTTCCAAGTCCAATGCCAAAACAAAATGGTGCTTGTATCTCCTCTCGCCTGCCTGTCCTGACACTGAAACTGAGCCCGCTCAACACAGTCCTTTCTTTATGTGGCCCAGAATTTGTGGCTCTTACAATCTAATCCTGGGTTCACTCCCTGGCAGAATATTTGCTTGGCTCGTATAAAATAAATTTTAACTAGTGAGTTGCTTTTTAGTTACATGCAGCCCTGTGGGGTCCAGTGTTAACTACCACATTAAACATAAGCTCTAACAAGGGCCGTACAAAACAACAGGCTTTGTGATGGTTACTTTTGTTCTGCTTTCCTCCCAACCTGGGACCACGAGGGAAGGCCTGTCATCATGGGGCGTATTCCACCTCTCGTTTTTTTCCTTTCTCCGGATGGGACCGCACGTCAGTAAGAACGTGAAGTGCGTGTCTGACCACAATGTAAGCCCAACCTGAACAGTTCTCGGCAGAAGACAATACAAATAGTCTGGTACAATAAAAAGACTTTTGAAAAGAAGAATTTTCTGAAGAAGTCAAACAACAAAAGGAGGCTGGGGACTTGGTTTGCTGTGTCGCTGCCAGAGCACCGGAGCCGGATGAGCTGTGGCCATAGCTCTTCCAGCCGCCGCCAGTGTCCTCTCGTTCAATAGAGCAGCCACCGACCTGGCGAGGAAGGGGGACAGCCTTGACCCTGTCAGCCGGTCTCACCGTGAACAGGGAAAATGATCATGGCAATGGAAGGAGGGTGGGGGAGCTAGAACATATCTCTCCTCATCTTCTATCCCCAGTGGAGACAGAAGATTCTTTTGGATGTACAATGTGAACCAGGACAGAATAATTCACTGTGACACCCCTGGCCCAGGAGGAGAGGGCAGATTGCGTTTGATGTCAGAAAACGTTGCAGAAGGAGAGAAAAGGAGCTGATGTTTTGTAGAAAAGTGTGGACTGGGAGTCTGACTGGTCCAGCGGGCCTGGAGACATTGCATGTAAGGAGTTCCACGTCAGGCGCCTAAATGTTCTCTTTCTTTAAGGGGCGGGGAGAGTGTGCCTGAAGAAGGGGCGTTTTTTTCCTGCGGAACTGTGTAAGGTGTCCATTTCATCTCCCTTCCTTGCTCACATTTCAGCCCTGGGAGGAGGCCTCTACCTTGGAAAATGAGGGCACCTACCCTCTGCCGGCACTTACTGATGGAGGAAAGGCCCTGGGGAAGTGTGTGACCCTGGAAGTGGTGTGCTGTCACAGTAGCTGATTTCAACTTGACACCATTGAAGGCATGATGCAACCCACAACCCTATTTTTACATATCCAACCTGCAGGAACTCTCACATCCAGTGTTTCATTCAAACTCTGTCGCAGCATTTTACTAGCTGCATTCTCTTCTTGGTCTGTAAGACAATTTACAGGGGTGTCCAGCCTCTTGGTGTCTCTGGGCTGCACTGAAGAAGAAGAGTTGTGTTACACCACACATTAAATACATTGGGACACAAAATCACAAAAAAAATCTCATAATGTTTCAAGTAAATTTACGATTTTGTGTTGAGCTGCATTCATAGCTATCCTAAGCTGCATGCGGCCTGTGGGCCATGGGTTGGACACCCATGCTAGAATTTCCTAACAATTTACTGTTGTTTAGAAATTTGCAAGGGCTCCTTTTCCACAAATGCCAACAGAGGATAATAATTTTGTCAGCAATGCTATTGTCTCCTTTTAGTACCACTGGACGTAGACCTGCACCGTTCATGGTGTCACTTTTATCTTCTGCAGGAACACTGCCATCTCTCTCTTAAAATGAGGTCAGGCTAGCAAACGACAAGAAAGCTTTGCTCTTTCGTTTTGTTTTTCAAGACAAAGACAAGCTTCCTTAAGCTTAAATTTATAGTTATTAAAAAATAAAGCAAGGGAAAAAAACACAAGATGCAACAAAGGGGTTGTTCAAGTATTTGCCGGCATATACAATGTAATACAATCATTTAACAGTGTTTGAACCCTGTCACACCATGGAAAAACATTGACAACGTTAACTTATATAAGTTAACGTGTTCGGTATACGATGATCAAGTATGTAAAATATGAATGCATATGGACCCACACTAAAAGGATACATGGACAAGTGGATAGTTTTCTCTAGTGTGGTTAGGGTGTGAAATTGCATATCTCTTTATTTTAAAACTACCCCTCAATGTTATCACATTTGCTCTGCAGCCAATAAAACAACATAGGTGTGCTGGGGTGTGAAGGTGGCGGAGAGCAGGACCACCTGTCCCTGAAGGAGAGTGTTGGTGTCATGGCTCCCACAGTTTCCTTTGCTGTCTTGTTTTTACCACGAGAGACTAAAAAATGTCCCGAATGTCAGAGAGCCACTGTCTTCTCTAGTATCCAGTACTAGCCTAGTGCAGGACACAGACTAGGTGTCTATTCAATATTTGTAAATCAGCATTCGATGGATACACTTTGAGTTTTATTGCATAACATTTTCATTTCACAAACAACAACATTCATTATCCGTTTTTAGATAGGCAAATAGATAACCTCCATGATTCATGCTTTGTGTCTCCAAAACCATTGCCAGAAATAACACTTTATCATAAATATGTGCTTCAAAGTGAATGGTTTGGAAATGTTTGTTTGGAATGTAAGATGTATGAGTGTCCTTGGATTTTGGGACAAAATTTCCTGTAGCATTAAGGTGATGCCATTCAGAATCTTCTTAGGTCCAATAGTGCTCATTTTTAGAGACCAGTCTGTCTATGTGCCACACAGGTACAGATATTGCTTATGGTCTTAGCTTTGACAGGAGGTTGAAAGCAAGAGGACGTAATGCTGCTCTCGACATATCCAGAGCTCCAGTCCCAAGGCTGGAAGAAGGGAGAGGGAGACTGGAAGAAAAACCAAAGGAATAAATCATCCTCATGCTGCAAACACTTGTTTGATAAGAAAATATCCAGCTGTCGGCAAGAAATGGTGTTTTGTGAGGGTATCAGAGAATCAGAGGCTTATATTTCAAGGAGATGTTCTTTCTACAGCACAAACATGATTAACAGTAATGTTGTGTTATTTCAGATTTTCATTATTCATAAAAGGAAAACCAGTAGTGCCAGACATGCAAGAATAAAGCTAAATAGGCTTCAGAGGCCTCTGGCTCTTGAATCTAAGAAAATATAATCGTTGGACTGTTGATTCGCCATGTTTCACATTTGTTTTTTTCTTAGAGGAAAAACCCAATAGAGATTTTTTTTTTCAGAATAGTTGGTTTTAGTGACATGGATTAGGTTTCATCGAATCTGCCCCTCCCTTTCCCCAAGCCATTCATTCTGTCTGCCCAGGTACCGGAGCTGCTCCTGTTCTTACAGATATTCAAGCCTGCCCTGGGAGATGCCCATACAGGGGGGTTCTAGTGGAGAAGCCAGGGGATGGAGGTGACATTTCAAAGACATCAGCATCTTAAATACCATATGACATCATTTATATGTGGGATCTAAAGAACAAAATAAATGAACAAACAAAAAAGAAACTGACTCCTAGGAACAGAGAACAGACTGGTGGTTGCCAGAGGCGAGGGGCTTGGGAAATGGGTGAAAAGAGGGAAGGGATTGAGAAGTACAGATAGACAGTTACAGAATAGTCATGGGGATGTAAAGTACAGCATGGGGAACAGAGTCAAGAATATTGTAATGGCTATGTGTGGTGCCAGGTGGGTACTGGGAATATTGAAGGGAGCACTTTGTAACTTATAATGACTGTCTGTCCACTGTGCTGTACCCCTAAAACTAATACAACATAGTGTTGAATGCAAACTGTAATAATAAAGACATCAGCATCTTAAACAACTAGCTTCTAAAGAGGAGTAGGGAAGTCTTGGCTGTGTGGCAACCACATCTCTCTTGCCAACTTTTCTTCCTTTTCCAATGAGGCATGTTACCTATATATGACTAAATCTTCTTTGGCTGACATTGATGTTCAGTTTTAGATATCTGTCCCAAGGATAAAGTTGTTATTGAACCAAAGTAGGATTCAGCTCCCTGTTGCCACCAAGGGTAAACTCTAGAGGCAGAGGCTGGTGAAAAAGGAAAAAGGTTTTTATCCCAAGGCAAAATGATCTGGAACAATGGAAGACTACCCATCTTAAAGCTCATCTCCTTTGCAAACCCCAGACAAAACCTAGCTGTCCTCAGCAAGACCAAAACAAAAGGCCCAGAATTCCTGTTCCATTTTAAAGTACTATCCTCTGGAGCCTGAGGCAGCTTCTAAACAGTTATCCAGGTAGCTTAATTTGTTCCTGGCTGCTGTTTGGCTTCAGGCTGCCTCCTGGAGGCTCCATGTGGAGCCAGCACTACCATGGGCCATGTGACTTCTAGGGCCACAAGGTCCCATGCTCCCAGGCTGAAGAGCACACAAAGGCACCAATGAATGCAAGGAAGAGAGACTCTCTCCTGGAGGCCATGGGCCACGTGACTGCCCATGCAGAGGACAGGCCAGTACACTATCTGAGTGTTTGTCCTGAGCAGCAGCCATGAGCAAGAGAGATCTCTTTGTCCTCCTGGGTTTATATTAGTTATGGGTATGAAATGGAGCAGGTGCTTTCTCAGAATGACCAGTTAACTTCCCAAACACGTGTGCACTTTGGGATGGGTCCACCTCCCGACCAATCACTTCTTTCCCCGGGCTAGACTGACAGGCCTCTTTGGTCCAGAACCTCCCCTGCAACCATTTTAATTTCTATTGGGCATGTGCCTACCTTCCCTTGGTTCCACCCCGACTCTGGTACCCAAAGGTGATAGGAGGGCTTTTACCCTCTTATCCAATTATCTTGCTAGCCTTGCACATGCTCAGTGTAAGAACTTCCTCCTGCCACCATCTTGTCTTGGGAGTGGGGGCGCATGGGCTTGGTTACCTGGGCAATGTGGCTCCTCCCATGAGAGTGCTGAAAAACTCAATGTCCTTGCCATGGTCCGAGGTGATTCGTGAAGGTATTGTCTGGCTATATACCATGCCCTTAGTCTTCTTTCAGAAGTCCAGAGAGCCTGTCTATAGGTATCAAAACTACTGGGGGAAGAGATGGTCAAGGAGTAAGCTGTCCTATACTTGAGTCCCTACAGGTGGCCTGGGTTCAGGGTAAGCAGTGGGGTCCGTCTCTGGATATCAAACCTACATTTGTGCTAAGAATCTAGAATGACATGTGCAGAAGGAGCAGAGCCTTCCAGAGTTGGTAGGTTTAGGCATTGCTGCATCTGGTACAGGAAAGTAACTCATGATCCAGGAAATCAAAAAGAGAGAGGACTTGAAAACACTTTATCTAAAACACAGCTGGATACTATAGCAATATTTTCATTGAGAATTCTCAGAACTTATGGTAGGTATAGTGTTTATAACTTTTTGGTGCAATTCCCATTCATTCATTCATTCAGCCAACATTTGGTGAGAATCTACTTTGTTTCAGGCAATTAGTGCTCAGAATTAATGATGTAGAATGATAATTCATAGTGATAACAAAAGCTAATATTTACCAAGTATTTTCTGTGACCCTTGTTTAGTGGTTATTATTGATATTATTTTATTATCTTTATGTGGAGATAGAATTTTCAGATGAGGATATTGAGGTTTATTTCACACAGCAAATATTTATTAATCATCTTTTACATGCCAATCACTTGCCTTTGTTGGGGGTATGGCAATGAGAAAGGAGGATTTGATTCTTATTCTCATGGAACTTAAAATCTAGTGAAGGAAGAGAGACAATAAGCAAACAAGCAATTAAATAAAATGAAACTTGGAGCTAGTGATACATACTATGAAGAAAATATGATCATGTGATAGGGGGAGGGTGGGATGGGTTAGATTCTTCAGATAAAGGAAGATTAACTTAAGAAGGTGACATTCAAGCTGAGATTTGAATGAAAAGGTGTGGGCCATGCAAACCACTCAGGGCAGAGAGAGCACTGCTGGCAGTGGGAACTTGTGCACAGCAAGCACAAGGGCTATGTTGGAATGAACTTGGTGTATTTGATAAGCAGAAAGAAGCTTGGTATAGCTGGAACCCAGCAAGCAAGGGAGAGAGCTCCACCTTGAGCAGCCTAGGACCCTGGGCCACACGCTACTAAAGGTTCCTGCAAGTCCAACTCCTTTTGAGCTCATTGAACATCTTCAGGGGCAGTGACAGGGGAAGAACCAGACAGTCTGCTGTGCGAATCAGATTATTGTGTGTCCTCCTAGATAAAGCATAGTTCTCTCTTAGCTCTAGGCTTGCCCTTTCCTTCTTGGGCTGTCCAGGCCCTTTGGAAGTGGAGGCAGAGCAGAATATCAGGGGAGGCATGGTTTTCTTTCCCAGATTATTCACCAAGAGACATGTCCTTTTGAGTTCCTCTCTAGGCTCCACTGAAATAGCTGAGGCCAACATTGCTGACAAATATGCCATTTTCTCCCTAATCTTTGCCACATTTTCTTCATGGACACCACCTTTCATTTTTCTTATTTAGTCATCCTTGGTTCATTCTCTCTCTGACTCACTGCATCGGGCAGAGTGGTGATCATGAATCTGGAAATGTAGGCATTTGGAAGATCCTCTAGTGATCTATA
>VMDR010007727.1:0-39313 GCA_007922815.1 Macrotus californicus
GTAATAATGGGCAACATCTTATTTGTCTTAGCAATACACAAAATACGGGTACATTTTACAGAAAAGGCATCTTATGTTCAGTAAAACATGGTAGTTTAAAACATACTAGAAGAAAATCTTCCTGTGCTTCCTGAAAGTACTTTGTCTAAAGTTCTGAAGTGCCTGGTTGCTTTCCTTTTTTTTTAAAAAAAAAAAATAGTAATGACCTTTTTATGTTTCAAAGATTAACAGAAGTATTTAAACATACAGACTGGGGTGCGGTAAGATTCCCATACAAAGGAGGAAAGTTAGCATTGCCCTCATCTCTGCTCTATAGTCATAAATGTCAGGCTCTAATGGAGCCACATCTTTTGTCCTCTGAGGGAACGGTTAGGGCCCAATGTGAGTCCCACTGGTTTCCTGAACTGACGCAGAAAATGACCCAGAGGAGCACACGAGGTTTTCATGTGGCCATTTTGCTGAGCTACTATGACAAAGTAGCATTTTTTTTTCAATCAAGCCACTAAATCTTCAGGTTCTTATCATTATTATTACCAAGTACGGTATAAAATAAGCATCCCCTCCTGCCCCAGCAAAGAGGGATGGGATGAGGAAAGCATGGACTCGGTTTCAGAGGAAGGGAGGGGTGGGGATTAGAAATGAAGTGAGAAATGACAGACAAAATTGCCCAGGATGAGGATTCTGTTCGCCACCTCTTGTCGCAGAAGGATCCATCACTCATTCTAAGCACTGGTTTAAGGTTGCAGTTCAGACGTGCCTGCCTGTTTCCAGACAGGAAGCCCCACCTGCGAACAGCAGGCGTTTACAGAATAAACTTCGCCCACTGCCATGCCCTCACACCCATCTGCTGTACACAAAAGGACAGCGAGATCTTCCAAGCTTTCTGTGCAACAAAGCCAGGACCAAAATCAGATGGCACGAAGGTGCAGCAGCTGCTCTGGACTGAGCGCCATCTACTTCTTGCCATTTCTCTGGCTCTGCACTAGGCCCGTCTGCCCTGGGACGTGGCCGCCTTTGGAGGACATGCAGGGGCCCACCCTCATCCTCAGCTTCACCTGCTGTCGCCATTGAGATTTTTCTGGGGATTTTCATGCAGACCAAAGACACTTATTTGCATAATACCCTGGTTTGGGCTATTTGATGGAATTGTTTTGTAAATTGTCAGAAATAACTCTTCAACTTAATGAGGTTTTTTAAAAGTCTTCTTAGTGTGTTTATGTCAAGTCTTACCAGCTGTATAAGAGTCAGAATTTTATGTAAACAATATACTTAACCAAGACTTTTATCAGGAAAGAACACATTTCCTACCATCGTTAAGCCACGTTCTCTGAGCACCCGCTGCAGGTGGTGGGAGGGATACAAAGATGGACCATTTGGTCCTTTCCCTCAGACAGCTCTTAATCTCATGGGGAAGATGGCATGTATCTGCTGCCAGATACGTGCTACGCTGGGGCCATGGGCAGAAGGCCAGGCTATGGAAGCACGGGGGATGAACTTGGCTCCCTTTGCCTATGAAAGTCAGGGAAGCCCTGATAGAGCAGGTGATCATCCAGCTGAGTCATCGAGGCTGTCTGGAGCTTTTCAGTTGGGAATGAGGTAATATTTTCCCCAGAGAAGGGAAGCAGAATATGCAAAAGCTTGGGGAGAGAAGTAGCTTAAGTAGGAGCTTCTAAGGCCCCATGTCGATGAATTTGAACTTGATCACAGAGGTTATGAGGGAAAAATAAGAACAAAAATATAAAACTGCCCAGTGAGACAAAGCCTAAGGACGGATACCTTCTAGCCTAGAGATGCTCAGGAATACAAAATAACTGTCCACTTATGGGAAATGGGAGCTTGAGGAGACTAGTCAATCCATTATAATACATCCATGTCCCCCACACGCCCCTCAAAATGAACGGAATAGAAAAAGCACTAGCAAGGAAGAGGTTAGAAAGGCAAGTGCAACTCTTAGTAATAAAACCAGAAATCAAAAGTCCTCAAATGGGTAAGAACTGTAACAAAATTCCTTTGCCTTTGTAACTTCCCCGCTGTTTGTTGTTTTGGCTACCCAAAATGTGTACAGTCCTGTGCCACTTAGCAACAGACAGAAATGCCCGACTAAGCGATTCCATCGGCATGCAAACACCGTGAAGCACAGTTACACAAACCCAGACACACCTCGGCTATCTGGTGTTAACGCTGTTCATTGTTCGGACAGCTCATCACTGACCAAGACGTTGTTATGTGGTGCATAACTAATTATCAGCAATAAAAATCCCTAAAACGTGAAGGACATCCTTTTGTTAGATACTTCCAAAGAACTAGCAAGCACGTCTTCTATACAAACACTGTGCCTCTACGGGACTGAAGGGTCCACGTAACCATTCCCAGTTAGCAGTGTCAGAAGTTATGGCCTCGCTGCCACAGTCGGGCAGCCCGCATCTCAGGTCATCCACACCCAGGCTTTTCCTCGAAATTGGCACAACCCACTTTTCACACCACGTCAGAAATACAAAGCACCTGACCAAGTCCACAGACTTTAGGATTTCCTATGGGAAATTTCGATTATACTTAATTTTCTAATTCTCCTTACGTTATTTTCTATTTGACATTTAATATTCTTCCATCAAATTTACCAAATGACTAATTCATCCAGTTTACCAAACTTACTGATTTAGCAAAAATTTGTTTCTTTTGACACTTATAACAATTCAGTGAGATGAGATGGCAATTAATAGCTCTTGAGAATCTCCAAAAAGTTAATTGATCAGTTATCATGACAACAGTCGAAGGGATGGTCCTTCTGGCTGGAAGTAGCAAGGACAGCGAGGAGAGCAGGTGTCCACTGCGTCCCAGCTGCCAATCCTGCTGCGGGGAGCGGGGCTCAGGCCGCGCCAGGGACAGGATGAAGGGCGAGGAAGAGTCAGAGGCCCAAGAACTCTAAGCGTTCCCAGCTTTCATAGGCCTTACTGATTCATCCAGAAAAAACTGGGTCAACGAAAAGGAGTTTTGTTAAATATGAAAACTTGCTAAACTCGGTGAATTATTTTCATCAATGCATTGTCCTAGTTCATAACGGATTGCCTTAGCTTAAACTAGTAGGAATTGGATCTCTATCCTTGAGTACAAGAGTCTTAACCTAATGCACCAATGTCCTACAAAGATCAACAGGCTCGATCCACTGGTACCTACTAATAAATAACATAGCACATGTTGTTGGACCTGGGCAAAACTTACAGTTGATACTTTATTGCCAACATTTAGTATTTCTCCTCATGTACCTATTCAACCCGCCTCTAAAATCTTACTGGAGTCTAGCACATTCAAATGTCTCAGTCTTGTAAATATCGAATGTTAAATTCCTCTGTGGTATTTGAGATATTTCTTCATAAGTTGACATTATGAGGTTGTATTTGATCTCATTTAACTTTGCTTATTTTGTAACTGAGTTTTTGAAGCAAATGCTTCAGAATCTGCTAGTTGTTGGTTAAAGTTTTTTCTTGTCTCTGAGCGTCATATTGAAGACACAGGTGACACACAGTTGACCCTCGGACAACACAGGCGGGTGAAGGGAGTTGGCCACCCACACGGTCAAAAGTCCGAGTATAACCAAGTGGGCCCGCCACATGCACTGATTCCAACCACAGATCAAAAATAGTCATTTCTTTTTTCTCCTCCTTATACAGACATGTTCTTGTCTCTCTGTTTTAAATTCTTTATCCCAGCATTATTTTAATTCTTCCTCAGGGTTGAAACAAAAAATTTAATACATGGTTGAAATGAAAATAATAGATTGTTGAGTCTGCTGGAAGAAAACTATTTTCATTTCAGATTTTTGAATGACAAATGAGACAAGTGTAAGGATAGTCAACTCTAGACTTTAGCAAGTGGGTTTCAAAAAACAAGGGAAATATGAAGTGTTAATCCATGACTAAGCCCTCTAAAATAAAATATGCTCAGAACATTCCCCTTACACATGAAATCTCTACAGTTTTATATAACAAAGAGGAGAGGAAGTGCAAGAAGCCGGTGTGGCTGAACCTAGAGCAATCCACTCAGATTTAAGAAAACCAGGAAAAAAGATGGGAGGTGGTAACCAAAAGCAATGATAAAACATGACATTGCCTGTGAAAATATTGTCAAGAAGACTGGAGTCATAAATAAGCTGAGGCTTGGGGAAAATAATAACCAAAAACGAGGGAGGAGCCTTTCTTGGTTGGACAAGGATGAGAAAAACATCATCGTTCAGGGGAAATGGCATCGTATGCACACAAGGTGTTTTTGTTTTACCCAACAAGGACAAGCTTTTGAAACTGAAACAAGCATTAGGGATTGTAAAGCCGAACCAGGAGAAAGGAGACAGTTGGGTGCTTTATTAGTTCAGACCTCCAGGAGACTCGCACCCTGAGACGCTGGAAGACGTTCGAGATAAACCCCAACCACTCACAGAAATCTTTGAGCAGCCATGGAGAATGGAGAAGGTGCCCAAACACTGAAGATGGGTAAAGGTCTTCTTCCTGGTTTCGCAAGTATAAACAAAGATCCAAAAATCACAGTTCTTGTTGAGCCTGACATAAATTTTCAGCAAAATTCTGAAATGAACTGCCTAATTTGTAAGTGCTTAGTGAAAAAAGCAACGAAAGTCAACATAAATTCAGAGAGAAGAAATTGAGTAGAAGTAGCCTTTAAATGATTTCCTTTTTCTCCTCTTTATATTTTTAATTATATTTTATTGATTATGCTATTACGGTTGTCCCAATTTTTTCCCCTTTGCCTCCCTTCACCTCCTCACTCCCTCAGGCAATCCCCACGTCCATTGTTCATGTCCATGGGTCATGTGTAGGTTCTTTGGCTACTCCATTTCCTATGCTGTACTTTACATCCCCATGGCTATTCTGTAACTACCTATTTGTACTTCCTAATCCCTTCACCTCTTCACCCATTCCCCCACACCTACCTCCCGTCTGGCAACCATCAAAACGCGCTCTGAATCCGTGGTTCTGTCTGTGTTCTTCTTGTTTGCCTAGTGTGTTTTTTAGATTCAATTGTTGATAGGCATGTGTTTATTGTCATTTTATTGTTCAGTTTTCATCTTCTTTTTCTTAAATAAGTTCCTTTAACATTTCGTATAATAATGGTTTGGTGATGATGAGCTCCTTTATAAAATGATTTCTTTTAAATAATGACTTGGATAAAGACATACTTATCAAATTTGCTGATAACACAAACTCAGAAAGGATAATTTGTGTTTCAGATAACAGAATCAGTATTCAAAATATCTTTTTTTTTTAATCCTCACCCAAGGACACTTTTTCATTGCTTTTAGAGAGAGAAGAAGGGAGAGAGAGAAATGTCGATGGGAGAGAGAAGCATTGGGTGGTTGCCTGCTCGTGTGCACCCAACCCAGAGATCAAACCCACAGCCTAGGTGTGTGCTCTGACAGGTAGTCGAACCCGCAGCCTTACAGTGGCAGGACAACGCTCCATCCAGCTGAGCCACACTGGCCAGGGCAGGATTCACAGTATCTCGATAGAGTAAAATAATGAGAAGAAACCACAAAATGAAATAAATGTGAAGCTCTACCTTTGGGATCAAAATGTCGTATGCACACGTATGCCCAAGAAAAGCCTCTCAGGACACTTCTGTTCCCGAGACTCTCGTATCTGTGATTCTCTCTGTCAGATCAGGCCCTTGGTGCAGGTAAGAAACGTATCACTACAGAAGAGAGTAAGAGATCATTCTTCCAGATTAAATTGGAACTGTTTCCTACCTACCCTGAAGGTTGAGAGGGAAGGGGCATAGTGTTTCCTAGAGCTTAGAACATTAAAATAGCCTCAGAAATCAAATCCCTGAGTTTTGCTCAGTTGTTTCTACATGTACACATTTCTCGCCAGACCCTCTGCAAATCCTGGGTTTCTCTGTATAAAGGGCAAAGGTTTGTTTTGCTGAAGTCAAAGTCTGTTCTTCAGCCTTTCTTAAAAAGGTAGCAGCGGTTACATCCTTTAGCTTCTCTTTGACACATAGAAAAACTGTTCTAAGCCTCCTCTTCTTCATACTTGAGACCAAAAGAAATAGCCAGTGTGACATTTATGGGTTTTTAAAAAAACTTTTCTTTTCATTTAATGTTTTGTTTTTAGTCCATTTAATTTCTCAAAAAAAATCATAGAATGTCAAATTTTTCATAATTGACATGATTCATTTTATAACCAGAAAAAATTTAAAGTAAAAAGATTATTTTAGAATATTTTTTCTTCCAGAAACAAAGCAGCTGCTAATCAATAAATTCACATGAAACTTTCTTCATAGTGGGAAAAAATCAGCTGGATCTAGGCATTCGTCCTCGGTAAAATGGAATCATGACTGAACGAGGCAAAGAGTTATACCCTGGTCTGAAGGAGGAAGATAGCAGGCCTAGAGATGTCAGAGAAAAATGAAGAGAAAATGACTTGAGAATTTAAGGAGAAAAAAGATTTGGTATGAAATGGCATAGGAAAGCAGCCTTATGGCACTCGATGACTCAGAGAATTCCTTGTCAGAAAAAAAGATGATCAAGGAACAATTTATTAAAGGATATTAGATTGCTTGCTAACCAAGGTTTTTTTTTTTTTAAATGCCCAGTCACACTAAATTATGCCATTCGGAATTAGTGACTTCCGGCTTTCCACGTCTGAGGCTTATTTGATGCATGGCGCTTCTGGGCCTTCTCTCTTCAGCTCGTGCATTGAATTAACAGACCTAGTAGGAAGGTGTATTTGGCAGGAAAGAGTGTGGCTCTGCCCCTCCCTCTCCCACCAGCTAGCTGTAAGCCCTTGAGCAGATCGACCTCTCCTGTCCCGTGGTTTATCTGTAAGATTAAAAGTCTTCACCAGATTTGTTCATTTTTAAAAATATATATTTCTACTTGCAAGAGGAAAGAGTTCTGGAGATCTGTTTATAACAGTGTGGCTGTGCTCAACACTACTGGACTGTACACTTACAAATGGTTAAGATGGTAAAAATACCGTAAGTCAGTGTTGATTAGCCAGCCCCATAGAAGCAAGGAAAAAATATGGAGGTTCAGTCCCATATCAGACATTGTCTTAGGCCCCAGGATAGGAAGGCCAAGCTCTGCCATCAAGAAGCTTGTGGTCTCTTAAGGGAGACAAATGTGTGGCTCATAATGAGTTTGTAGGAGTATAAAGAGAGTGGCTTAAAGCCCAGAGATCAGAGTATGTCTCTAGATGGGAGTGAGAGAAAGGAAAAATGTTCTGGGGAAACTTCATCAAAGAGAAGTAGTGTTGGTCCCAGGCTTAAAAGGAGATCTCTACATTTGAAAAATGATAGGCCTCAACTTCTAGCCAAGATGGCGTAACAAGGGCGAGATTTACCCTCCTACTTGATACAGACAGAATAAATGCAACAATAATTTGTAAGACAGTGGGATCCAGTCAGTGAGGGACAGGGATCCATGAGAGAGAGTAAACACGTGGAGAGTTGTCCCAGTGTGCTGCCTTGAGAAAATATCCAGGTCATGGCACAGAGGAGGGGACCACAGTGGGGCCTGGAGGCCTGGGAGACCAGGGCAGTTCAAGTTTCCGGGGCAGAGTAACAGAGCAGAGAGCTGCCCTGACAGAGAACTCTGGAGATCTGCAGGGGTCCCTGCTAAGTGTTCATCTGAATACTGATTAGGACATGTACCTTAGAAAACTATTGGAGGACAAAAAAATTTTTTTTTCTAACTCGTTTTAAAGTCATCACTTTATTTTTTTAAACTATTTTTTAAGGTTTTTTTAATTTATTTAATTTTAGAGAGAGAGGAAGGGAGGGAGAAAGAGAGGGAGAGAAACATCAATGTGTAGTTGCCTCCTACACACCCCCTACCAGCCATGGGGGGACCCATCCCACAACCCAGGCATGTGCCCTGACTGGGACTCGAACCAGCAATCCCTTGGTTCGCAGGCCCATACTCAGTCCACTAAGCCACACCAGCCAGGGTGACAAAAAGGTTTTAAAGATTAGAGATAACAGTGCCTGCACTCACAGAGACTGGAAAACCTCCTATAGCACACAGAAGGTCTTGCTTTCATAGTTGGGAATAATTGGCCTTAGACTTAGCACTGCTCTGGTTTCCTTTAACAAATTTAAAAACAAAACCCAAAAGAATTAAATTATTTCCAATTAACTACAACCTAGAAAAAACGGGAGAATATTTATAGGAATACAAAATTATCCAGCACTCAGTAGGTAAAATTCACACTGTCTGCATTCAACCAAAAATTAGCAAGCCTGTAAAGGAAGCAGGAAAATATAACTCATTTGAGAAGAGAAGTCAATCAGAACCAACCCAGAATTGCCTCAGATCTTAGAAATAGCCAACAATGACATTAAAGTAGTTATTATCACTGTGTTATAACAAGCAATTAAAGACGTGGAAGATATCCAAGAAGACCGAAATTAAACTTACAGAAGTAAAAACTAAGCCTGACATGGAAACACATTGGATGCAATTAACAGTATATTAGATGTTGTAGAAATAAACACTAGTGAACTTGAAGACAGCAGTAGAAATTGTCCAAAAGGAGGAATAGAAAGAAAAAATTTTTTTAGAAAAAGAAATAGATCATCAGGGACCTATGGGACAGCGTCAGATGGTCCAATGTCTGTGTAAATGAAGTCCCCAACTAAAGGGGAAGACAAAAAGAAAAATATTTGCAGAAATAATGGCTGAAAAGTTTCCATATTTGATGAAAAAATTATAATCCCACAGATCCTAGAAGCTAGGCACAAAAAAATCATGCAGGAAACTACACCAAGGTATATCACAATTGAATTGCCCAAAACCAATCATAAACATAAAATCTTAAAAACAGCCAGAGGAAAAAGACACATTACATAAAGAAATAAAGATAAGGGTGTAGCAGATTGTTCCTCAGTAACAATGAAAGTGAGAAAACAGCGAAACAACATCTTTAAAGTACTAGGAAAAAATTGTCCACCTATAATTCTATACTAAGAAATAACAGCTTTCAAAAATAAAGTTGAATTAAAGACTTTTCAGATACACAAAAGCTGAAACAATTTATTGCCGGTTGACTCACAGTACAAGAAATGTTAAAGGAAGTCCTTCAGGCAGAATAAAAGCATGCCAGGTACAAATATAGCTCTCCACAAGTAAATAGAGCACAGAAACAATAGCTACATGGGTGAATATGCAGTTCTTCCATTGTGAAGTCAGTCTTTTAAAAAGGTAATTAATTGTTCAAAAAGTAACAGTAACAAAGTAATACAGTTCAGTTCTTGAAGAGAACATAACAAACCTAAATGTTTATGCCCCCAGTAAGAGAGTTTCAAAATATATGAGGCAAAAACTGATAGAAACAAAGGAGGAAATGGTCAAATTCACAATTACAGTTGACATTCAATATCCCCTCTCAATAATTGATTGAACAGATCAACAGAAAATGAGTAAGCATGTAGAGGACCTGAAAAACACTATCAACTAAATTGGCCTAATTAACATCTATAGAACATTCTACCTAAAATCACACGGTCAGAATACACCTTTCTTTCAAAAACACGTTAGTCAAGATAATGTAGTTAGTGAAGACCACATTCTGGGCCATGACACAAGTCGCAATTACTATAAAGGATTCAAGATGCCTGCCGTAATGAAATAAAGTCAGAAATCAATAACAAAAAGATATCTGAAAAAATCCCCAAATAATTGGAAACTAAATAACACACTTCAGAGTAATCAGTGGGTCAACGAGGTGCTTAAAAGGGATGATAGAAAGTATTTTGAACTGAATGAAGGTGAAAACACAACATATCAAAATCTGTGTAATGTGGCTAACATGGAAATTTACAGCAACCCAGAACAGAAGAGAGGTCTCAAGTCAGTGACCTCAGCTTCCACCTCAAGAAACTAGAAAAATGGGAGCAAATTAAACCAAAGAAATCAGAAGAAAGAAAACAAAGATCAAAGCTGAAATCAATGAAATAGAAAACAGAAAAACAATAGTAAATATTAGTGAGACTACGATGAAATTGATAAGCATCTGATCAGATGACAAGGAAACAGAAGACACAAATTACCAAGGCAGGATGAAATGTGACACTCACACAGATCGTAGAGGTATTGAAAAGATAACAAGGAGATATTAACACTTTATGCCAATAAACTTGACAGCTTAGGTGAAATGGACAAATTCTTTAAAAGGCACAAACTACCAAAGCTCACACAAGAAGAAATAAGTAACTGGAATTGCTCTATGTCTATTAAAGAAATTGAACTAGTAGTTACAACTTTCCCACGAGGAAAACACCAGGTCCAGATGGCTTCACTGGTAGGTTCTGTACATTTAAGGAAGAAATAGCACCAGTACTATACAAACTCTCCCAGCAAACCGAAAGAGAGAGACTTCCCAACTCACTGTATGAGGCCAGGTCTATCCTGATACCAAAACCAGACAAAAACATCACAAGAAAAGAAAACTACAGACCAATATCTGCTGGGAACAGAGATGTAAAAACTCAAAGCAAAACTTAGTGCGTCCAGCCCAGCAGTATATAGAAGGGAAAACTGAACCCAACAACACAGAAAACAAATGACACATTATGACCAAGTGATATGACCAAGTGAGATTTATCTCGGGCATGCAAGGTTGGTTTAACATTCAAAAATCAATGTACAGGGTCCGGCACAAATAATGCCCCTCTTTTATTACAAAATCTTTTATGATAAAATCATAACCATGTAATTCTGCAGCATAACATTATCACACTTAAGCACATCATATGACATTTTAGGTGAAATGTTCAAATTAAAACTATAAATTATTACACCCATATCATTACCCTACCAACCACACTCAAGCAGGCGTTACCTCTGCCAGACCCTGTATATAATTCACTATATATAAACTAAAAAGAAAAACACTGATGTCTCAATAGAGGCAGAAAAAATTTTTGACAAAATCCAACATCCATTTCTGATTTTTAAAAAACAGCAGACTAACATAGAAATAACTTCCTCAATCTTATAAAAGGCATCCATGAAAAATGGAAAGCTAAAGCCATATTTACTAAAAGACTGAATGTCTCCACCCAAGACTAGATTGATCACTATTAGATAGTTTTTGGATAATTGTCCATTTGGGATCATTGTAATTGGATAATTTGTGTTGTCCCTTTATAGCATCACTCCGGGAAACAGTTTGGCAGTTTTTTAAAAAGTCAAACATCCATCTACCATCCATTCCAGCCACACCACTCCCAGGTGTTGAGCTAAGAGAAATGAGAGCACACAGCCACATGAAAACTTAGCCACAAATATCCGTAGCAGCTTCGTGTGTCACAGCCAGCTGCTGGGAGTAACTCAGGTGTACCCTGACAGGTGAAGGGATAAGCATACCGCAGTGCATTCATACGGTGGACTCCTACTCAGCGATAAAAAGCAGGAACGACGCTCCGCACTGCCGCATGGGTGAATTTCAAAATTTATTTCTACATGACTGTTTGGTGAAAGAAGCCCACCTGAAAATGTGCTTACCATAGAAAATGCAAATTAATCTGTCATAACAGGAGGCAGATCAGTGGTCGTCTGGGAAACGAGAGTGGGCGGAGAGGGGCAAGGAGAAGGGATTGCAAAGGAGCATAGGAAACTTAGGGTGTGATGGATATTCCGAGTGTGGCGATGCTCTCACAGGTTTAGACACATCTCTGAACTTCTCCAGTTGTATCTTTTGAATGCACAGAGTTTATCGTATGTTGGTGATGCTTTAGGAAAGCTCTCAGTTAGCTTGGGAACTGGGATCTGGAGTCTAGGGAGGGTGGCCAGGTGACAGGCAGTGTGAACAAAGTCATAAAGGACACATTTGAAAATGCATGAGTCCTGTTTCAAAAACTTTGAGAAATAGTCCAGTGTGGCAACATCAGAGGCTGTGTGAAGGGAGTGGCAAAAAATACTCGAAATGTATGTAGGTGTGACCAGATAGTTAGGGAACGTGAAGGCAAGGTAATGAGTTTGAGTTCTTGCCAGAGCAAGAGGACGTTGCCAAGAAGAACATGAAGAGTGAAGAGAGGGACCAGATCGGAACCCTAGGCAGCTCCTGTGTCTAACAGATAGGAGGTCAAAAAGGAAGGAGACTTGGGGAAAGTAATCTCTCAGAAAGAAGGAGAGGACAACATGGTCCAAGTCCTCAGCGTAGAAGGAGATGGAGACCCGTAGAAGCCCATCTCACTCAGTGGCCTTGGAAAGTGCCTTTAGTACAGTGATGGGGAGAAAGCCAAACCGCCAAAAAAAAAAGAGGAAGACAGGGTGGGCAGTATATTCTGGTCGTTAAAAGTTAGCTTATGTATTCCTACTCTACATTCTGTGGCTTTGAACTCAAAAGTTTAATTTTTTCTGCTGCACAAATTCAAGAAAACCAGCTCCAGGTGAGAACCTGAACGTCCAGTTGGGGGTGGGCTCTAAACGAGGCAAGCTAACGCTGATTCCCAGTGAGCAGGGTTCTGAAGTCCCTCTTCTACTCCCTGGTGAAAGCACTAATTCTGTGCTTGGGACGGAGTGGGCAGTGCTGAGGAGACCAGGGTACCATTTCCAGACCCAACACCTGTGGGGACCCTGACATCCCGCCTCCCTGAGACTCACTACCCACAGGACCCTCAATTGTTGGGTAGCAATTTATTGGACCTCTCTTATGGGTGGAAAACAGAACTTAGGGCCACTAACAAAGGGAAACATTGTTACCAAGTACCTTGTTTTATATAAGCCATACCCTGCTGCTTTCTTACATACAATTTCTGCTAACCATTTCTTATGTTTTATAAACCGAAGCATTTTAGCTAACTCCAGGGTCTCTTTGAAAACTTGTTTCTGAATCTCAAAAGTTCCATCTGTTTGGATTCTTATTTAGGCTCCATTTCCAACTGCCACTAGTGGAAGCTAAATCATATTCACTAGTTTGTGAGTAGACTGTGAATCCCTGGTAAATAAACTCACAATTGTCGTTAGTTACTCGATAGCCATCTGCACAGGAGAGCAGGTCTCAAACCTGAAAATGTGCCTGCAGCAAAAGGAAAGGCATAAAAATAAACACCTGGGTTCCTGACAAACCTTGATTAAGAGTTAGATGCTACACATTATCTCTATTCTAAATCACTCATCCTTTTTTAAAAAGAGTCGGTAATAAGTCAAAGCTGGTGCTTATCAGATGGGGAAAGTACGAGTATCAGCTCACAGAAGCACGTTTCACAGACACGTGGAGTACCACCCTGTCCTTTAGTCCAGTTTAGGTCGTTTCGATAGCCAGACCGTGTGTGAGGTGTTTTTGACAGGTATTACAGAATTTTCTTTAGAGTTCTGCACTGTTTGGGAAACTTTTTCACCTTCCTTGTATAAAAGATGAGAGTTAGAAACTCACAGTTGTCCTCAGAAAGCCTCGTCAGGTGACTCTAACGCCGATTCCTAAGTGTGCCATCCTCTCTGCTTCCATCCTGGATGGAGGAGTAAGAACACCAGGAGGTCAGGAGACCCAGGTTCCTTCCAATATAAAGCCTATTGTTTAAAAACTTGTCATTAGTTATCATACTGGGAACCCAAATAGCAAATAGGGCAGAGAACAACTTGTCAGCTCTGCACATTTGGGACACTTTTTTGACTTGCTTCCTCTTCTCCCTGACTCACCCCTGATCTACCTAGCCATGAGCTACATTTGTTGTGATTTTGTCCCCAGATTCTATTAGTGGATTCCCTTTATTAGGTAAAAAGGAACCAAAGGTAAGGCTTTCTGTGGCTTTGAGGTGGCTGTGTGCCTGGCGCTTCCTTCTCTGCTGTTGCCACGTCTCTCAGATGAGGGCTTTGATGGACCACAAGCCAAAACAAAAACTCTCCCTTGATGTGAAGCCCTACCTTTGAAACAAGGGAGCCTGCCTTTTAAAAAACCCTATTTTCTTTCCCATTGCTGTGGGCATGCTGAACACTGTGGATAGACTGCCACTGCAGGCGGCTGAGCAATGAATCACCCTGGGAATTCTGGAGTCTGTATGATGAGCTTATTCCTGACCCTCAGTCTAGCTGTCATTTCTCTGAAGGGCAGTCATCCAGGCACATGCCAAAGAAAAGAAACAGGCAATCCTTACGAGATAACAGAGGCAAAACAAGATGAGGAGAAGCCCCGCCCAAAGGGGCTGGCGAGTGAAGGCCACGGCGGAGGGAGGGTCGAGCGAGCCCCTGAGCAACAGAACTCACTGAACCCCACAGGACTGAAATAATCTGGCATCTGCAGGTCACCCGAAAGTCTCTCTCCTTCTTTTATCCCACCATATGTATATTTGATGTTGTTTAACCAAACACAATTTATTATAAATGTGAAGCACTAAACCCTCATTTCTACTTTAGTCGTGCACCACTTTCATCAGTAAGTAAAAGTCTCTCTCCTGTTTGTATCCCACCATATGTATATTTGATGCTATTTAACCAAGCACAATTTATTATAAATGTGAAGCACTAAACCCTCATTTCTACTTCAGTCCTGCACCACTTTCATCAGTAAGTAAAAGGACACAGAGGGGACCAAATGTACAGCTGTAGTTTGAGGCGCCCCCCCCCAAAGGTTTTTAATACATGGAGCTGTGTAGGCAGGGCCAGTCGCAGGTGGTGGTGGAGCCGCTGGACGGATGAAGGGCGCACCTGCACCTCAGGGAGCCTCAGATGTAGAAACATGTGAGTTATTTCCGTTTTACTGTGGAAGAGGTCCATCACGCAAAAGAGTCTATAAATTCTGGATTTTTTCATCAAAATTAGTGCTTTAGGTTTGATTAATATCTACTTTTTAGTGATCTTATTAATAACTACTTTCAAGATGCCACTATTTGCCAATTTATTTACATAAATTATCTCCTTCAACCTTCAAAGTCACTCTACTGCAAGGTGGACAGTCTTTGTCCATTTTACAGGTGAAGAAACCGGGGTTCTGAACATACAAACGATTGACCCCCGATCACATAGCAGAATCAGATTCAAACCCAAGTTCTCTGACTCCAAAGCTCTGATCTCTGAACGTCACTGTCTTCTTGTTAGGACTGGGGCCCTAAAAAACTCAACAGGAGTGTACTACTTGACTTCCAGAGGGCTTCGGCCGTACCTCACCTTTTATGCCGTTGCTTTCATTTCCTCCGCCTACACAGTGAGCCCCAACTCAAAAGTGCCAAGACTTCTGTGTCAGTGAGATGCCAGAGACACCGCAGTGAGCAGGCCACCATTCCCTGCCATCTGAGTTTACAGGTGGATAGAGAAAGGCAATTAGAGTTGGGCTGAGGACCATGAAGGTGAACTATGGAGTGCTGTGAAAAGGAGGTTTGCTAAGGAAATTATTCTGAGAAGGGTTACAAAGAAGTATTCGGCCTGATCAAGAAAAGAATTTGTGAGAACACTGTCCATACATGGGAGAAATAACATTGAATTTCTTTACTCGACATACTGTAATCCAGCCTTACTCCGTTAATTTGAGTAAGCTAGCACTCTAAAATTTCTTCTTGTATGCATCAACAGCAGTCTTTGCCAGTGCTGATATCATTGTGTTTCCTTCATCTCCTGCAAGTCTCGTTAAGGGGAAGTCTCAGTTGGGACTGAGAGTACATCTAAAAGTGTTTGTATATGTAAATGCTCTTCACTTACACCACATGCCAAATGACAGTGGAAAACTACCTTTAAAGTATTGTTCATCTATAACTCTTCACCCAGCCAAAGTTTCAATCAAGTGTGAAGTTAAAAAGAAAAGATAAACAAGCAAGGGAAAAAAACATTGTCAGACAAGCAGAGACTTTTCATGCACCCTTTCGTAGGATGTTTTCTGGGAATATATTCCAGCAAACAAAGGTAAAGGACAGAGGAAGACGTGGGAGCCCGGAAGTGGTCGATGTGAGTCAGGAAGGCAGTGAAGCTCATATAGACTTGGCGAGCAGCCAGTCTGGATCAGAGCGAGAAGTTGGAGGGCTGCAGTCAGTGGTACCTGGGAAACCCAAAGAGTTTGATTCTGTCCTAAAAAAGCTAGACCATGAGCTCTGGCCGGTGTGGCCCAGTGGGTTGGAGCCTTGGCCTATAGACCAAAAGGTTGTGGGTTCAGGTTCGATTCCCAGTTAGGGCACGAACCCACATACCCAGTCTGTGGGTTCAATCCCTGGTCAGCGTACATACAAGAAAGCAACCAATAGATCTTTCTCTCCCTTTCCCTCCCTCCCTGCCTCTCTCTCTCTCTCTCTGAAAAGCAGTGAAAAAATTGTCCTTGGATGAGGATAAAACAAAATTTTTTTAAAAGCTAGACCATAATAGAGAAAAGGTAACTGTAAATTCTAGGAGGTGGGGGAACATTCAAGAGAGAACATATTTAAGTCATGAATAATAATTACATGGTTGCAGTAATACAACACTCCTTTATTTCCATCTTTTAGAATTAATCTGAATCAAAGCACAGAAGCCTTAGTCATGTTGCAGAACAGTGAGCTGAGAATATTTTTTTAATGCCTCCAGGCACTGTCCTAGGCGATGGGGACACGGGCAGTGAACACAGTCGCTCTCAGTGCTCACATTCTGGAAGGGGGACACAGTCAACACACACACATAAGTATCTCTAGCGCTGCAAAGAGGAAAAACAGGGCAACATGACAGAGCACAGCCAGGGACAGGAGGTTGCTTTGCTCACGTGGAAGACCTCAGAGGGAGTGACACTTCAGTTCAAAGGGTGAAAGGAAGGAAAAGATCTGGGGTGTCTCCAAGCGAGGGAGCAAAGGCCCTACAACAGGAGTTAGCTGTGACAGTGAAGAGATAAGGGTCAGTCCAGCTGGAGCAGAATGAATGAGCGGGACAATGCCGGAGCATGGAAGGCGGCCACAGCCCACGCTGGGTCACTCAAGGCCTTGTGGGCAGCGGCACAGCAGAGGTAACGAGACCCTCTGTTAGCGAGGGGAGGGATGGGATCTGACCGGGATTTCAGGATGATGATATTGCAGAAAACCCACTCCGGCCCTCTTGTAGTGGATGGATTATTACAGAGGACAAGAGAGTGGGTGTTCCTGGAAAGACAAGGTGACGACTTGCACTAGCGTTTCAGCAGCAGAGGTGGTGACACTCTGTTTGGGAGGAAGCAATGACAGGACTCCTTGGGGCGAGGTGGAGGCAGAGGATTCTTTTCTGGCTGGAGCACCAGGTAGACGGGGCAGCGCTGACTGAGAGCAAGATACTTGGGATAGGAGCACCTTCCGGAGGTAAAACCAAGAGTGCATTGTTGAAGATGTCACGAAAGAAGTGTTCTCAGCCTGGAGAGTGTGCGAGAACAGCTGACGGGAGGTGGGCGGCGGGAGGATGCGGAAGCGCTGAAAGGTGGGTGAGGACACTGGTACCCTCACCTCACACACTGGGCAGTGAAGATGTGGTTTCTTGTTGATGGAAGAAATACCACATTATGTAATATAATCAAGGTAATCAAAAGTGATAGAACTGTACTAAGTTACAGATGGAGAGGAGAGGAGGTTAAACTTATAAATGCAGATCTGTCATAAAAGGAAGTCAGTGCATAATAGCTAAAATTGATAAGCAGTGTAAGTGTATTGTTTAGTGATTGGAGCTAACCATCAAAAGAACTAAAAATAGGAGCAATTTAAAACAAGCATAAAAGAAGGGAACAGTGGGTCAAGGGACCATTGCTTTTACTTTTTGTCAGCCCTCTGTGTGGGTTGCTTTCTCGAAGAATAAAAGGGCAATGTGTCTGATTGTCTCAGCAAAATCAGCTTTCTGCCTGTGGAATGGAAACGCTTTTTTGATTCCTCAAAGATAATTGAATGATGATGGGGGTGGGGGGGTTGCTAAAAGTCTTATTTCTTCAAAATAATACTAAGAATTTTTAACGTTTTTCATCTTCACCAAGGGTATGTTTTTATTGATTTAAGAGAGAGGGGAAGTGGAGGGGGAGAGATAGAGAGAAACATCAATTGGTTGCCTTCCGTATGCCCCCCTAGGGGGGATCAAACCCACAACCTACGTAGATGCCTTGATTGGAAATCCAACCTGCAAGGGCAATGCTCCAGCCAACGGAACCTCCTGGCCAGGGCAAGGATTTTTCATTTTAAAATGTGCTAGAAGGTGGTGGTGGGTATGCTACCATGTGTCCCAAGGAAAGGTTAGTTGTCAGTTCCTTTCCTGACCTGTGGGAGTTTCAACATTTCTAATTTCATTGAATTTCTCATTTTAAATTCTGTTCCATGTCCTCTACCACCTACTAGAGAACCATCCGAGCCCCTGCCAGAATTTATAGTTTTTCTAGACCATTTGGCAAACTTGCTGGAATTGAGAGTCCCAGGAAAGGAAGACAGGCTTGACACAGGAGGTCATCCAGAGGAGCAGAGGAATGGCAGCAACAGAAATAGACACTTACAAAGTGACAGCTGAGCCCTGGTCAGGTAGCTCAGTTGGGTGGAGCATCGTCCTGATACCCCAAGGTTGCAGGTTCGATCCCCAGTCAGAGCACGAACAAGTATCAACCAGTGAATGTATCAATTAAGTGGGACAACACACCAGTGTTTCTCTCTCTCCCCCCACCCCCAACAAGTGTGTGACTGTCAGAGACTGATTGATTAAATGATGGAAGCTTCCACGTATTGCCGCTTTTCATCCTCGTGATACCTAAAAAGAGAAGTCTTATTTGTTGGCGGGGAGCAGATCAGGTAACTTCCGGAGGCCCCTCTGGTTCTGGGTTCAGCTGCTCTCTCACCGGCGATTTGTGTAGGTTCGTGAGACCGCAGGGTCCCGGAGAGCTCAGAGATTCCAGCCAGTTAAAGCAATGGTCTCTCTCTCTCCCTCTCCTCCCCTTTGTCTTTCTAAAAAAAGAAAATCAACCAACAAATAAATAATTTAAAAAGTGACAGCTAGGAGAGGGCCTTTTAGAGGGTTGCAAGTACGTATTTTAGAAATCTGTGGCCAGTTCATTGGCCACTCACCAATAAACACAATTTTCTTTACCCACCTCTCAGCCTTCACAGCCCCCTCTCCTCTCACCCGCTTCTCCCTCCCCGCTTCGTTGCGGACTGTGTCCTGCCCGCCCGCCCGCCAGCTGTGGACACACCTCCTGCCAACTCACCTGCCCTGCCATGACTGGGAGAAAGACCCTGTCAAGGCCTCTTTCCAGTGATGTTTTGAGATACATGCAGTGAGGAGAAAATGTCTTTGCATGTTTTTTATTTACTTTTCCCTCCACACTCTAAGCCCAGGTGTTGTTGTGGCTTCTGGTTCTCCTTTGGGCCCACTTCTCCTCCCAGACCCCTTCCCCGCTGGAGCCAGCCCTTCTCTAGCCTGGGGCTAGCCCTCATCCTTGACTTCTTTCCCTTCCTTCCTCCGCAACCACAGTCTTATGTCCTGGGTGGCTTATACCCATGGAAGGTTGGTGACACCCTTAGGATGCGAGCGTGCTAGGAGCAGGAGCACTGTGTTGAAACTCCATCCAGGTCCACCCCTCACTCCTCCACATTCAGTTTAATGCCTCGGCCCCCAGACTCGGCGTCATGGCACCCACCTGTGCAGAGTAACCATGTCACACTTGGTTCCACAGTCTGTTAGATTTCCCTGACCTTTTCAACAGTAGCTTTGAAAGCATGAAGAATGTTAGAAGAGCCTTAAAGAGTATAATACCTCCCCTGGCCAGGGCGCTCAGTTGGTGGGACCGTCACCCTGTACACCAGAAAAAGGTCACAAGGCCTCAATCCCTGGTTGGGGCACCTACGGGAGGCAGCTAATCGATGTGTCTCTCTCTCTCTTCCCACCACCCTTCCTCTCTCTCTAAAATCAATTCTAAAAATAACTTTGGGTGAGCATGTTTTTAAGAAACGTATGATAACCTTAATTGACTCTAGATGAGGGTTGGTATGAGGAAGCTTATCTTGTGTTCCATCTTACAACCGAGGCACTTTGACTAAATATAAGGACAGGTGTCTGACTGTCAGAGACTGATTAAATGATGGAAGCTTCCACGTATTGCCGCTTTTCATCCTCGTGATACCTAAAAAGAGAAGTCTTATTTGTTGGCGGGGAGCAGATCAGGTAACTTCCGGAGGCCCCTCTGGTTCTGGGTTCAGCTGCTCTCTCACCGGCGATTTGTGTAGGTTCGTGAGACCGCAGGGTCCCGGAGAGCCCAGCTAAGGCAATGGTCAGATCTAAGCAAAATTCATCCCTGACTGCTTCGTAACTGCTCTGTATTTAGAGACCTCCAGAAGAATATACTCCATAGCTCCCTTGATTTATTTAACAACCCTAAACATCCACTCGGGAAATTTGATCCTGTTTCTAAACCAAAATCCTCTGCGCTACGGATTCTTCTAGTTCTCAGGGGCTGTGGAAACCGCTGTCACCATCTACTGACACTCTGTGACGCCTTCATGTGTTGAACTCATCTTCTGAACTTTTTTACCTCTCCATTATTCACAGATCTTATTTTCTGGCGAATATGTTCACATTACATGTGCTAAAGATCCCAGCAGTTGAAAGGCCACCAAGGTGGGATGACACATTTGCATTTACTTTGTCACTCTACAGAGTAGCTGGAAATTCTGATGGAGGAAGACGTCCAGTCCTTGCTCATCACTCCGAGATTAATGATTTGGGCGGGGGAAACATTACCGACACTGGGAATTCACGTTACAGGGCGTGTACCCATTGCTCACCCAGTGGGAGGTGACATTTGCAGTCTTGGTCTGGGGAACTTCCTTTCACTTCCTTTGGGTGTTCACCACTGTCAGAAACAGGTTAGTTAGGGAAGATCCACCCAAGGATTTCACACAGAGTCTTCTAAGTAGCAGATACCAGTACAGGTCTGAGGCAAGTTCAAGTCCAGGGTCTGTGAGTTTTTGGGCCCAACACCACTCAGTACACTTCAGACATTAGTCACTGCCTGTCTGGTTCAGCATGGGGCCTAGAGCAGTACTGTCCCTGTGAACAATGGAAGTGACACATGCTTGTTACAGTCTTCACCACAGAGAAAACAAGTTGCTCAGAGTATGATGTTCCTGTGTGCTCACCGAGGTGGAAATCAATTCAGTTTCTTTGATGCCGGGACAGTCGGTGGCTCCGTAATAAAACACAGTCATAAACATTTATTTACAACACAGATCTCAGTATATTTATTGAAAAGATACCAGATTCTCTAGTTATGGGATTTATTTATTCTTTATCAGCTAATATTTACTGAGCACTTAAGACATGCAAAACACCCTCTACACGTTGGCAGTCCGCACAGGGAGTATTTAAACCCCCTGACCTTGAGAAGTTCACAGTCTACAGAAGACAGTATACATAGAAAACAAATGCGGGTATTCCAGTCAGTGCGGTATTAAAGGTGCATGCAAACAGTGGCCACCCCTGACTCTGCCGTGGGAGTATGTGACACTGTGTTTGGAGCTGGTCTGGAAGTGAGGGCACTCGCTCATCCAGCAGAGAAGGAGGGAAGCGCCCTGACTGATGGAGCTCAATGGGTTGGGCATCATCCTGCAAACCAAAGGATCGCTGGTTCAATTCCCAGTCAGGGCTCCTGCCTGGGTTGTAGGCCGGGCCCCAACTGGGGATGTGCGAGAGGCAACCAATCGATGTTTCTCTTGCACATCAATGTTTCTCTCTCTCTCTCTCTTATCCTCCCTTCTCCTCTCTCAAAAAACAAGTAAATAAATGAAATCTTTAAAAAAAGAAAAGAAGAAGAAGAAACAGCAGGAAAGGCAGAGGTGCAGAACCCGAAGCACAGGAGGGACAGGCACTTCCCAGAGGTTGATCTGGGCAGGGAGGGTCAGGAGACATTGTCAGGCACCTTCTCTGTGGGACGGCCATGGGTTCTAGCTTGCCGGGGCCAGTCTGGTTTATGTCTGTGTAATTAATAGAGATGCCTCCTTTAACTCTCAAGAGCATCCCAGACAGATGATAAATCACAGAGCCACCTGACCTACACACTATGCCAAGGAGGTAAACTCATCAGGTATCTGTTCTGGAAAGATAATCCCAGCAGCCATGAGGAAGACTGTTCTCTAAAAGGAAGAGACAGATGGAAAGAATTTCTCCACGGGGAGAAGTAGAATCAGATATCCCTCTCCCTGAAAGCTAACTATATTCTTAACCATAATCTAAACACAAACTTGCCTAAGCATTGATTATAAGAATATCTCTGTCTCCAGTTACAATTTTTGAACAGCATCAAGATTGCATAGATGTTCTTAATGTGTTGTGGTCTTTTAAATTCTTAATAACGTTCAGAAATAACACTAGCTAGTTATCTACCAGCCTGCCTTAAAAAATGATCACAAATATAAAGAACGTTCTGAGAATGACTTGGGCGGGGTGGGCAGGGGCCGGGGGAATCTTGAGACGTTTTAGGAGAAAAGTTCTTGGCAATGGAGAGGAGCTCTGATCACCCAGGTTTGGGTCAGAAGGTGGCTTGGTACTTGCGTGGGAAGCTGCCACTGGCCGTCATCACTGTGACACGCCGTTTGCACTGCTCTCCTAGTCTCACAAACAGGTTGCACGGGGCCACCCACTCTTCCCGGCTGTCTCCTCTGAAACTAGTGAATGCGTCTCTGAGTTGGATGACTTGGCCTGGGGTGTGTCTCTGATCCGTGGAGCTGGGTTCCTAGACAGGGAGGCCCAGCCTGTGTCAGTGGCCGCATTAGCACTGCTGAACTAACCGGGCACGGCCTCGTTACACAGGCACTCTCGGTAGTGCACCTGGTAGGTGTGCTGCCGTGGTCTCCCACTTCTGGTGCACATACGCTTCCTCCTTCCCGTGCGGCTGCTCGGACTTGATGACTCATCACAAGGGCGGGAGACCGACAGTGGCCAGGTCCTCTGGAAGGGCCTGGAGCCCGAGTTACTGACGTGTTCGTGGTGGGAGCGGCAGGACCGGCAGGGAGAGCACAGGCTCTGCGCTGAGGCTGGCCTGCGTTTGAGGCCATCTCTGGGCCAGAGATGGTGGATTGCTTGCCACCTTCGTTCCCCTTACCTTTATCCTCAGCCAAAACCATCATCTCCTCAGGTTTCCCTGGTTAGCATCCCGAAAGCCCAGGAACTGTGTCTGCCGCTCCCCTCGGCCACCCACAGGGCCCCGCCAGCCTCCCTTTACTTCTCAAGCAAGCGGTGCCCACCTGCCTGCCTCAGGGCTGTCCCAGGTGCTGTGCCGTCTGCTGGGAACTAACCCATCTTTCAAGTTTCGGCGGAAGGCTGCTTCTCCAAAGAGGAGTCCACAGACACATCCAAGTCCTCGCGTTAGTGCCCTCTAATAACACCTGTTTTTTCTCCATAACAACACAATCATGATGAATTTTTGTGTGATTTTTTTTTTAATTTAGCATCTCACTTTCAGGAGATTGTGAGGAGCTCCCTGAGGGAAGGACTGTGTCTCTCTACCAGTCTAGATGCTCAGTAACTGTGTGCGGAGTGAATGTTGAGGAAGCTGTCGATGCATTTCTTATCACCGACTCTTCTTCACCTTGATTAGAAACGACTCTGAAACACATGCACGGAATTGACCTTCAGCTCTGGACTGACTCCCTGTTTAGACACCACTGGTGACAAGGTCATTACTTGAGAGTGTTTACTGAGGGCCACCTTCCAGCTCAGTTCAGTCCCAAATAGGTAGGTGTCCACAGCCCCAGATCGTCACTGGCCAGGTGAAGAATGGCTGCTCCTGGGGACAGAGGTGGCAAAACAGGCAATCGAGGGTGAGGGGGTCAGATTCCAGATTCCAGATTCTGAGCTGCTGCTCCCTGTGCTCATGTTCCCAAGGCCAGCGAGGTGGGGCTGCAGTGTGAAGTGCATGCTGCCAGGGCATCTTCGGAGGCTACAAAGAAAAATCTTTTCTTTGTGGCACTGGTTTAGCACGTGAGAGTATTTTCTAGAGAATAAAATCATTTCCAGTTCTACACATCTTGAAACAGGAAAAGCCAATCATCAAGCCTGATGGGCTGTCTGATACGATCATGGGACTAAGGAGTATGTTGTCTCTAGAAAGCTCTCACGTCACCCTCTGTAACAGCGACGACAAAACACAGGCAAGCCTCATTGGGACTGACTTCTGTGCTCTGCCCCCAGAACGTGGTGTGGCTGTGAGTCTCAGGACACGCCTCAGAGTCGGGGCTGAGAGCGGAATTGCGTGGAAGGCCTCTGTGGCTGTCTGTTGCCTCTGTGGTCACAGGTACTTTCCCTCTCAGTTGACAGTTGTCTGTGCACTTGGTCTGTCCCCTCTGTTGAACTACAAGTCACTGAGAACAGGGAATGAGTCATGTATGTGTTTGAGTCATCCATTCGCACCCAGCACAGGAAGCACTCACTCAGTATCAAAGGAGGGAATAAAGGAAAGCAGGTAAGTGGGCAGGCTCTGGTTAGAGGAAGGGAGGGTGTGGAATGCACCCTGGGTTGTACACCACACCACGGCACTGCGGGCAGGGCCACTTGACAGTGACTGCTAAGTATAGGGTGTAGGCTTGGAAAGGAAAGGGACCGCATGCTGACCAAGATTTTCCTAAGTGACTCTGAGGGAAGCTGTAATTAGAAACCTCAGAGTGAGGTAAGAAAAATCTACCTGCTAGTTGACAGCCCATTTTGACCGAATTGTGATGGGAAAAAATGGAGGGGGGTGAGGATCCACTGCTCTTGCTCCTGTGCCCTGCTCACAGCCTCCATGCAAGAGCTCCGGCCCCCATGGCAGCAAGGACTCCACACGGGTATCGTGTTGGGGAAGTGCTTCTACAAATGATCTGCTCATGGTCCACGGGCGGTTGGACGCAGCAAACTGACTTCCAGATTCTTAGAGAAAAGTTCAGCAAAGCAGACTTTGATCCATTTTCGATACAGCTCACCATCTCTTGCTAGCCTTTAGCCCAGCAAGAGTCAGTAAACCAGAATAAGCATCATAGGAATAAAGAAAGGCTTAGATAAGCTAAGTGACACTTGGTAGCTCATCTTAAACTAATGTGTAGCAGTTTGTGGCTGAATGTCACATTGCGGTGGAGGGACAGAGGGAGAGGGAGAACTGCCTGGTGGGCCCTTCCTGCATGAAGCAGACCTTCTTATTACTCAGTTTGAAATGGTTCCCACTGGTTTTCAAACGCATGGGCTGAGGTACCCACACATGAGTCTTAAAGTAACCTCATCCTCCACTAACGCATGATTTATATATTTAGAAACACTGTTATAGCACAGAAAATGGACAGGTCACCAAAAACAGACCCAAGATACAAACAGATAGTAATATGAAGAAATAAATTTTTAACTTCACTAATAATCAAAATGTGTTAGCAAAGCAGTAAGGTACTATTTTTTCTTCAAGTCAATGTTGCTGATTTTAATGATAATATTCCACACTACGGAGACTGCTTAAGATTCAGCAATGATATATTGCTGGTGAAAGAGATAATTGTTACAAATCTGGAAAACCACTTAGAAGCACGAATCAAAAGTCTTTCAAATGTTCCTGCACTTAACAAGGCTGACTGGAGATAAAATAAAATTTAGTAGTAGTAATGTCACCGGCCGAAAATCTGTGTGTCTGACCGAGAAGATGGGAAACTGAGTCCTCAGATCCGTCTTAAGAAAGTACAGAGTTTAGGCTTCGTTTATGTCAAAAGAAGGGACAGTAGGGGGAGGAAGAGGTGACTGACAGCCACAGGCATCTGGGCAGCCGCAGGGTTCAGAGGAAGACGGTGCTCAGTCTGTGACCCTAGTTACTGTGAGTTTAAACCCTTAATAAACAATGCATACTTCCCTTATCTTACCGTCTGGTGAGGAACCGTCTTTGTGGAACTCAGGCTGCAAATAGAAGTTCTGTAAAGATTAGCATCTCTGCCTGTGAGAAGCTCTCTACCTGAAGGCAGAGGCCGTGGGAACAAAGCCAGCAGGAGCGGGGTGGAGTCAGAGGCCGAGCACTTCCCCCTGTGACACTCATGTCACATACCATGTTGCACATTTACAGTCAGAAGGGAAGATGTACAGCCGTGACTTACTAATGCTCATATCCTTTGTCCTAACAGTCTCCAGATGTGTCCTTAGAAAGTGATCAGAAACGTAACTAAATTTTATATGTAAAGAGGCACATAGCAGTCATATATAAATAGAGGAAAACTGGAAACAACCTAAACATTAGAAGTATATCTAAATACACTTGTGTAGCCATGTGATGAAATTTTTTGCAGCCATGAAAACTTATCTTTACAAACTTTTTGTTGTCAAAGGACATGCTTATAAGTCTTTATCAGTATGTGATATTATATCCACGTTGTGATCACAACTCTGAAGCTAAAACCTGCATAAAAACAAAGTAGAAGAAAATATACAAAAATTATTACTTCTAGATGCTTTACTTTTTACCTCTTTCAACTTTTCTATGCATTCTGAGTTAATTTCAATGAGCATATATTGCTTGATAATCAAGAAAAAAATGAAAGAAAATATAATTACCTGCCTTGGCCCTATCAATCAATTAGCATATTTGTAGAAAAAGAAGGGATTGGGTTTTTCCCAAAATAGTTTGATTCTGTCACCACATTAAAAGCACAGCATTGGTAAGTACAGGAGCTGACTGCTGAATAGTCAAGAAATACTGCATTTAAAATTCTGTGGCTGGGAAGAGACATAATTTATTTACACCTCAAGAAATCAGTGGTAGGTGATCAGTAAAAAGAGAAAAGCTTAAGATAGTAAAAAGAGTACTAAGGCTGGAAATAGTGAAATGTAATAAAAAGTAATGGTAATAAAGCATGTAAGAAAAATTAACTTCTGACAAACAAGATTCTTATTTCATATACATTACAAGTATGTCATTTTTTTAAAGATTTTATTTACTTTTAGAGAGAGGGGAAGGGAGGGAGAAAGAGGGGGAAACATGGATAAGTTGCCTCTTGCACTCCCCCATCTGGGGACCTGGCCCGCAACCCAGGCATGTGCCCTGACTGGGAATCGAACCAGCAACCTTTCTGTTTACAAGCCAGTGCTCAATCCACTGAGCAGCACCAGCCAGGACACAAATATGTGATTTTAAAAAAGCAACAACAAACACTTTTTATACAACCTTTTCTTTAACAAACTTCCCCAACATGCAAAGGGCAGGAAGCTCAGGGTCACACTCAGTTATTTAGAAGCCCCTGTAGGATGATTTGGTTCATAATAAAAAGAAGACTCATAGTTGAGTGGCCTTAGGCCACTAAACCTCAGTTTATTATTCCATATAAAAAGAAAGTAGTACATGACCAGCTTGAGGAACAAATTAAAATTGTGTGTGTGTGTGTGTGTGTGTGTGTGTGTTTGCACACACAGGAGGTGCTCAGTAAACACTTGAAGATAGTACAAAGAGTTAACGATTACTAGTCTTTACTCCATTCTGGGCACTGTACATGTGCTAACTCATGTAACTCTGACAACAGCCCTAGACGGTGGGTTCTGTTGTCCTCCTGTTATAGCTGAAGAAACTGAGGCACAGAGAGCTGGGTGCCCTGCTCGCTGTCATAGCTAACGAGCAATGGACAGGCAGCCAGGGGGTCCGGCTCCAGAGTCCTCACCCCACTGTGCCTTGTACCACGGGTTATGCCTCTCAGATGTGAGGCCCCAGTGCTATTCAACGCAGAAGGGCTGACATTTAGAATGGAAGCACATTTTAAAATAGAAAATGAGAGGGGCAGCAGAGAGGGACCTCATAAATGACCTCTGTTTCCTCTCATCTCCCTGGGAATTTGTTCTCTAGCCAGAGCAGCAAGAACGAGGGAGGAAGCCTTTTTTCCCTTGAAAGGGACGGACATCTCTGGGCCTTTGCTGTCAGCGGTTGGCATCCAACAATGAGCCCATGAATGGAGAGCCATGTGTTTGCTGTTTCAAACCACAGGTGTGAGCCGGTGGTGACAGCAGCACGTTACTTATTTTCTGCTCGTCCCGCAGTGAGAAAGTGCTGGTACAGTGTGCTTCCGCCAAAGTGTGAAGTACAACGCTGTGACTCAAACTTTGAAGAGCACTGTTCACTTCCGGGAGCAGCGTCTGGTTTTCCTTGTTGCCCCATCTGGAACTGTTGACCGTCTAATGCTGGCGCTGTCTTCTAGTCTGGTCCTGCTCAGCGATGAACTGTTTCTACCGCTCTAGGCCCTCAAGGGTTAGACCCCACTCCTGAGGTCAGGGCCCTCCCTGCCTCGGGGAGTTTCTTTCCACCGTCCCACTGTTGTCCCCACAGCCAAACTGTCAAAAACAAGCCCAGAGGCCCAATCTGGCCTGCCACCAAGGAGGTGGTTTCACACTTTAATGGCTGGCGGGGGGAGGGTGGAATCAAAAGTAGGATAATAGTTTGCGACACCTGAACATGACGTAAAATTCAAATCCACTGCCCAGAAGAGAAATTGGGTGGGCCTGCACGTGCCCACCCACTCGCATCCATGTGGCTGCGGCACAGACGCAGTGGTCGACAGAGCTGGAAGAGTCACTGTCCGGCCCTTTACGGAAGAACTGCTGACCCCTGACGCGTTGCACCACAGCATTTCAGGCCCCGTGCAGTTTGGCGGCTTGTTACCGAGATAGGCAAGGCTACCCAGTGCAGGGCTCACGTGACTTCTCCGAGGAACTGTACTGCCAAAGCCTCGGGCTTGCTGGCATTGCGTCCCAAAGTCGCTGACCATCTCTGCTTTCATCGTCGTTACGTGGGGCCATTTCCTTCTTAAGCTGCCTTAACTGGAGTGATTTTCCTGCATTATTTGTCTGTAAAATATTTGAAGTCTCTGGGAGCACTCTGTAAAAGAGAGAAATTTAAAGGTTCCACAAGAACCTATAAATTCCTTAGATTGAGAAATTTAGAGCAATTCACTTTCTGGCAGACCCAAAAACGTGATTTTTCTATTTTCCCTTCTTTTAGTTCTGTGGTCTCAACATTAGATTTGCTATTGTTCATTTTTTTGTATGAAGCCCAGGAATTAGTTACTGATGGCTAAAATTCATTTTTAAATGTAGTTAAAACTTTTTATAGCCACAAGCCCCATGCCTGCCCAATTCATAATGGGCTTACGTGAGCTGAGGTTAACCCATAGGTAGCATTTCATCACCTGCGTGAGCTGTAGCAGCTGCTCAGTCCCAGAGCGGTTTCCTCCACCCGCTGGGAGCCCCTCGGGAGCCCTGTCATGCGCCCTTTCAGAGCACACACTTGCTGAACACCCACAATGCTCCAAGCCTGACGCTGTACCCAGTCTCCATCTCAGACCACCTACAGTCCGGGTGAGGGAAAAACTATAAAGAAACAACTGTGTTAGCCCTGACCAGTGTGGCTCAGTTGGTTAGGCCACATCCTGCAAAGTGAAAAGTCGTCAGTTCAATTCCCAGTCAGTCAGGGTACATGCTGGGGTTGTAGGTTCAGTTCCCAGTCAGGATGCGTACAAGATATTGGATGCAAACAATTGATATTTCTCTTCTGCAGTAATGTTTCTCTCCCTCTTTTTCTCCCTCCCTTCCCCTCTCTCTAAAAATAAATAAATGAAATATTTTTAAAAAAACAGCTAGAGTTTATATATATGTGGGAGGAGGGGCGGGTAGGTAGGTACAGAAAAGTTCTTAGAGGTGAAAGTACAGAGTCCCATGAGTACAGAGGAGAAGGCTTTACAGAAGAGTTGGTCTTTGAATCGTCTGTCCTTTCCATAAATAGCCCTGTGCATCTGCCACGTGTAAGGCCCTGGGTTAGATGGATCACAGCCCCTGGCCCTCTGGAGCTTACGCTGAAACAGGGCAAACACACACCAACCAAGGCAACAAATGACGAGAAGTAGTTCTCTATTGTCGTAAGTGCTAGGGAGACATAAACAGGGCTCCAGGAGAGAGAATTAAAGAAGGTGACTTAGTTTGGGTAGAGTGGTCAGAGAAGGCCAAGTGGAGAGGTGGCATTTAAGGTTTGAAAGATGAAACGGAGCTGGTCCTGTGAAGACTGATCCGGGCAGAAACAGTTGATGCAAAGGCCCTGAGGCAGGTGAGGGCTTCTGGAATTGAAGAAGTATGAGGAATGAGCCAAGCCTGCGAGCCTGGTGGGGAGGACAGAGGGGCGTGTCTGTGCAGGCAGAGGTCTGGAACAACGCGGCTCGTCGGGGGACACGTGCCCGACTGGGGACACCGCACACTTGGGACTCTAGTCGAGAGGAGCAGGCAGGGAGGAGGCGCCAGACTGCAGCAGGCCTCGCGTACCAGCAAAAGGATCTGGGTTTCACCCAGCAAACCACAGGCGGCCGAAACAGAGGGGGATTTTGTGTTTCTAGTTTAAAGTATTTTTTCTGAAAACAAAAGGCAACTCTATATGTAGAAATTTCAGGAAATGTACACAAGGACATTGAAAAAAACCTGTAAGCACACTTTCAAACCATTGTTAAAATTGTTACATCTTCTTTGCATATAGATTTATATAGCTCTCTAAAAATGAGATTTTTAAATACTTTCTATTTTATAACTGCTGTTTCACCTCACAATATGCAGCAAATGTGCTACAAATGTTGTCCCGTGCCACTAAGTACTTTTTCCAGAACATTTTTAATGCCTGTATGGTATTTTATACTAAAAGTAAACTAAAGTGTATTTATTTTTATTCTTTAATTGTCAGCCTTTATTGTTGAGCATCTGGAATGTTTCCAGTTTTCAGTATTTTAAACAATGCTGCAATAACTTTCCTTAGAGGGATTATTTATTCATATCCATGATTGTTTCCTTAGGAATTCCCAGAAATGGAATTGTGGGGTCAAAGGGTGTGTATTTTTCAAGGTTTCTTTACATATTTCTAGTTAGCTTTCTAAAGCCGTGCCATTTCACACTCCCACCAGCCAAGTATGAGCGTGCCTCATGTACCAGATTACTCAGTCAGCCCTGGATTTAGTTTGTCAGTTTGACAGAGAAAAGACTTTGATATCCATTGTTTTCATCTGCATTTCTTAAGTGAAATTGAGCCCTTTCTCCCATGATCTGCTTGTCATCTATGAGTCGTGAATTGTTCACATCCTTTGCCTCTCTTTATTATTTGCTGCCTTCATCATTTGGTCACTAATGTGTAAGAGTTCTTTATGTGTTAGAACCATTAGCCCTCATTTATGTCGCAAATATTTTCCCAGTTCATATTTTTAAACTGCATTATTTTTTCAACAGAAGTCAAACCTGCCTTTTCCTTTAGGTGTTACCTGAGTGCTTTAAAAATTCATGTAACCCATCCAGAACTGGATAATATTCACTTATATTGCCTTCTCATTCTGAAATGGTTTTGTCTTATAAATTTTAATAATTTGTCATCTTTAATCAGACTTCTGTATTAAGGCGGCTGCAGAATTGAGCGGGAGGTTTCGCAGGGAGAGGAACCGGTCCAGGGAGACGAGTTAACTAGCGTCGCAGTCGGCCAGGAGGGCTCTGGCCCTGCCAGTGAGTCTAATCCTTCTCTGCCCCACACAGTCCCGTTGCACAGCATTTGCCCATCACCAGTGAAGTCTCCCATTACAGCCAGTGGTTCTCAGGGGGGTGAAGGCAGTGGAAAAACTCCTGGCTCCATTGAGAATCCATGGTGGAGATTTAGAGGAAAGATATATTCAATAGAGGTTTATGAGGGGTGCTCGCAGGGTCAGCACCCAAATGGCTCCAGGTGTGATGAGCACAGTTACCCAGTGACTCTCGGGTTTTTATTTGGGTGGCAGGCGAATCATGGTTCTGTTAACCTAGACCGTGAAGACTGGCAGAGATGGAGGAAGCATGGAAGATGATGGAGACAGCTGAGGACTGACTCATTTTGAAAGGCCCTAGGTCAGTCCAGGTTGAGAGATCCATGCAGTGAGCCCGGAGGTTGGAAGCCAGCTGTCTAAAGGAAGCTGAAGCAGTAGGAGTGAAGGCAATACTCCATGTGTGGAGTATAACAAGAGAAACGTGGCCAAGAAGGCACTCTGGGGGACACAAAAATTCAAGGGTGGCAGCGGGGTGGTGAAGAGGAAAAATAAGCAAAAGAACTAAGAAGAAATGGTCAAAGTAGAAGGACCAGAATACAGTGCTCCAAGAGAAAGTGTCAAGGAGAGAGAATGATCCCCAGCACTGGAACTTTCTAGCATGATACCTGGGTTCTTTGCTGTGAAAACCTACCTCCTTCTCCAGCTGCTGCTAGATTCTTCCTCGTTTTCATATATCAGATCCGTTCACAACCCTTGTGGTTGTGCATACCCCTTTCCCTGCCCACAGTGACTGCCCCCCCACCTGGTGAACCGCTCATCTTTCAAAAGCTACCTCAGGTGTCACCTCCTCTGTAAACGTAATCCTGCCCATCTCTCCCCAGAATTGTACCATTTATCCTTGGAGATCCCTCAGCACTAGAGTTCTTGCCTCCAGGTGAATGTGTCACCTTGTGCGGTAGATGTGTACTTATCAGTGCTGTGCAGACTTTTCTAAGGGAAGCCCCCCGAGCCACAGAAAAGTAAACTCAGCATTCCCTGGGGCCATGTCCTGCATGTTTCTTTCCAAGTCTTGTGTTTATTTTAGCAACGAATGCTGTCCTTCATTCTGCCATTCTGAATGTTGGTTCGAATGTAACTGAGTGTAAAAGGTTTCGGGTTACTTGCATGGAGTGAAGCTGATTCTCCAGGAATACGCTCAGAGTTTGCTCCACAGCCTCACTCCCTATAGCACCTGCCGAGTAGCCAAGGGAACTGAACCCTCATTTAAGACACTTAAGTTTACAGATGTATCTCTCACCAGGTCACGAGCACTGCGTCTGTACAAAAACTGTGTCTTCTCAAATACCGTATTCCCAGTGCCCAGCACAGCACCCAGTACATAGAAGTCATTGATATAAACCTACAGAAGCAAAGGAAGGAGGAGGGGGGAAGAGGATGGAAGAACAGATGATAAAGGGAAGGGAAGGAGGGAGGAAAGGGTAGGTGGGCAGCAGAACAGTTGGATGGGAGGGAGGGGTGGATGGAGGGATGGATGGAGGGTAAAGATTAAAGCATGAGCAGTACACAAGTAAAGACAACGCATATAAACTACTCTCTTAAGAAGCTTAGCTGTAAGGTGTGATGTCAGAAAGCAGTAGCTCGAAGGACACTGGCATTATGGATAGTTTAATTTGGGGGCATTTTGTGGCCGGTGGGGAGAAAAGAATGGGTGGGCATTTGGGTCTTTTATTTATTGGTGAACATGCTTACAGGCTGAGGAAAAAGCACATAGCTAGTGGAGGAGAGGCTGAAAATTTTCATTCAACTCATTCAAATATTTATTGAGCATGAGCAATGTGCCAGGCACTGTAGCAAGGAGTAAGCGAGACAAGTTTCTGTGCCAGGGCTTTTATCCTGGTGAGAATATGGGATGGGGAGAGAGGAAGAGAAAGGATAATGGGCTTTCATCCAAGAGGAAGTGGAACTGCATGCTGATTGCTGCTTTCTCAGGAAGAGCAGAATGCTACAATGTTTGGCTAGGTCACACATAATAGTGGAGATAAGACTGCTGGAAAAAAACCCACATGCATCCCAGTGCTTCCTGGACATGGTCGTGTGCATGTGTGTCTCACTTGGAGAAGGAGTAAGTGTGAGGCTGGATGTGTCCATTACGTCTTTGCCGAAAGCATTTCTCCGTGGTGATTCAGACAAGGTGGCGCGTTCAGAATATAGAAGTGGGACAAAGGCAGAAAAAGATGTGCTTGAGTCTGTGTCTAGCCAGTTAGCCTAAGCTTTTCTGGTTTTTAACAAGTGACTCACTTCCCTTTTGTGCGGTTTCCTTAACGTATTCTGTCCCCATAAGACTAGCTGTTACATACAAATGGAAGTAATATGGGATCTGGACATGGGCTGCATATTGATTCTTCATCTACTTCATAATTACATTAATGTTCGTTCTGAACCCTGTAGCTTAGACCGCTGCACAGCCCCCTTCCCGGAAGTCATTTATTACCAGATATTGGCAGCTCCACTCTGTGTTTAGTTACGGTGAATAAAGTATTTTCAGTGTCAGAACTGTAGAGGGTCTCATTTGTAACTCTATATTAATTCTGTTTCACAGATATTATTAAGAAATGGCTGTGAACTAGAAGGAAAAGGGTATTTTTAAATTACTTTTATGATTTCTGTTTCTTTTATTGTAGACTATCCCCAAGTACTTTGAGAAGTAATCACAAGTATGTTTTTTAATGACTTAGAAAACAAATCTATAAAGACTAAAAACATTGGACTCTGAGTTTGTGATTTCGCTCGTCTTTAATGATGGAGTATTAGAGGCCTTACTAGTCCTCTGTGATAACTGGAAAATTTTGCTTTAATCTTTGGAACAGGTTAGATCATAAGACAGTGAACACCAAAAAAAAATGACAACTCGGTACTGGTAAACATTTTTTGTATCAGATATTGCTTTAAATTAATCACCGCTGAAAGCTTGGCAAGTCCTTTTCATGGCACTGGAAGAGAGACTTGATACAACAGTGATGCTGAGCTTTAAATTAAACTGTTTATGTTTAAGTATTTGGTGTCAGAGAATCCTGAGCTAGGCACGTTTTTTGTGGATTTGATACTTTTCCCAGGGTTTCTGCACTTTGCATTTTCACCTCAAAATACTCCTGTTAGGGTCCATAATGGAGTTAACAGTGTGCCTTGTTTGACAGGTGAGGAAAGTGAGGCCTCTGAACGGAAGAGACTTAGCCCCGGCCAGGCGTCTGAGTTGGTCAGAGCCTTGTCCCGTAACCAAAAGGTTGTGGGTTCGATCCCCAGTTTGTGCGTGTATGGGTGGCAGCCAATCGCCCCTCCCCCCTTCCTCTCTCTCTAAAATCAACAAACATATCCTTGGGTGAGGATTAGTTAAAAAAGAGACAGAGAAACCTGCCCCAAGTTATGCAGATAACAGACATCTGCATATATATCACAGACCTTGCCACCAAAGCCTTTATAGTCTAAGACAGAGGCAGATGAGCATTTATAGGAGCAAGCCTCACCCCCATAAGCAGAAAGACATCTCAACACCACCACACAGAACGCCATAAAGTTGGAAGGAGGGTCAGTGCTGTGCTCTCCCCGTGACCCCACTAACATTTTCAGAAGGTGACCCAGGGCTCACTGCTCGTCTTTAAATGTCCATGTTTGCGGTCGTAGCAAACAGCTGCGCATTTTTGTGAAGAGCGTGTGTGTGGTGTGTACACACGTAAGTGAAGAGTGGTAACAAAAGTTAGCCACCACTTGAGTCTCATTCAAAACGGCAGCTTCCCACTGGCCCTGGAGAACAGGTGTCTTTCCGTGATCTGCTGAGATCCTCTTGTTGAGCTCAAGCAGATCCTGCCCTGGCCCTAGCCGCTTCCTGTTAGGCCCCGTTCTCAGACCCGTCTTCTCCCAATCATGCCTGGATGTTCTAGTGGACAACCTTTTGGCCAGAGCCATGTTCCCTCAGCTTAGAGCTCAGTAGGAGTCCCAACAGTGATTGCCCTTTATCCACGTTGCAAACAGACTAAGGGGCTTTTAAGCATGGCCGTCCAAATGCAGACTGCATGTCCTCATCACTGGAGATACACAAGCTGAGACCCAATGATCACTTGGCGTGTCCTAGATGGTGCTGGTTGATTAGAAAAGAGAATCAGGAAAGACTTCTCTCTCTTTTTTTTTTTTTAAGATTTTATTTATTTATTTTAGAGAGGGCAAGGAGAGAGAAACAGAAACATCAATGTGTGGTTGCCTCTTGCACACCCCCTACTGGGGACCTGGCCCGCAAACCAGACATGTGCCCTGACTGAGAATCGAACCAGTGACCCTTTGGTTCACAGCCCATGCTCAATCCACTGAGCTACACCAGCCAGGACAGAAAAGACTTCTCTTGATCTGAGCCTCTGTGATTCTAAGGCAGCAGAAGTGACCTTTATGCCTATGGACACAGGAGGCATGACCCAGTAATATCTATGCAGTGCAGAAAAGCATGGCATTCATTTAATTTACCTAAATTGCTTTGAGCTGCACATTCCTTAGCTATAAAATTGGGATAAAAATACTTGCCTCATGGGATTTTCGTGTCGATTAATTTAAATCATGAAACAGAATGTAAAATGCCTGGTACAGTGTCTGTCAGGTGCCAAGTAACTGGAGGTTCTGGTTGAAGATTCACTTTGCACCAGGGACCACACCATACACAACAAAGACTTGCTGCTGTGGAGAAGATGCGTTCTTCCTTCCGGTGACATGCTCAGCCTTCAGCAGTGGGCCTCAGTGACAGTCTAGATAATGCTAACAAAATAAACAAATACCGCTTTGAATTTGCATTTGGGCATTAATAATCTATCCTATAAACCTTAAGGTTTTGTAGGATATGAACTATAGTAGAATTTGGAGTCCTTTCTTGGGATCTCTCCTAAAAGGCAGGAGAACTCATTTATCTAATATATGGAACTACAGAGATTTGGGGAAGCAGTAGGTTCTCTTTAAACAGTATCCCTGACAGTTATCCTCAAAAATCCTTTGTCTGCTCCTCTAGGAAGGGTGCTGGAAAGCAGCCAGCATGCAGGAATTCAAAAGACAACTGGTACAGAACAGAAATGTGTGCTAAAAATACTAAAAGCAACAAGGATTCATCTGCAGGCAGAATAGACTCTGTATGCCCCCTGCTCTGGACTTGCTCCGAGCTGTGATGGCTCTGTGTTATTTGGAGATGACAGTAATTACAGAGCCAGAGTGCTCCTCAGCAGAGACAGACAGAGCTCCAAGCTGAGGGGTGGTTTCCATGGCAATAGCATCAGCATCTGAATGTCTTCCTGTCACAACAAGTTGGTGATTTAATGAGTTCATTACTAAATTCCAAAGGAAAACAGAGTGGATGAGCTACTTACTGTTCAGCCCTCAAAGTGCCTAAATCCACAGTGGCCAGCCACTTGCATCAGTGCATTGTCAGCATGGACACCTGCTCAAGGCCTGGACACGGGCAGCCTGGGGGCTCCAGGGCAGCGGATCCAGAGAGGGGAATCCCGCCGAATCTGCAGCCACATGATCTGTGAAGGCCTCAGTGCCTGTTATTCCAGGAGTGTGAAAGAATCACATGAGTCTCCGTGATAAGCTTGCCCTAGACAAACCTAATGAGATTCATAATAATAGCCACCGAGCCCAGGGCTTCAGATGCATACCCCCAAGTATCCCAAGCCCTTTAGGAAAAAAGCCTAGAAAATAGACTTTAAGTTCTATTAGTGTATAAACAGAAGCAAAGGGGGAAAGGATGTCAACCTACTTGTGTTCTTCCCTGTAGAGCAGAGAGATGCTTAATATAGAACCAAAAAATAATAATCTGGATACCTTCAGAAAACAGGGGTGTCATTCATATGGGTGACTGCATATAAAATTTGAGTTGAAAGATATCACAATAAAAGTGTATAATAATTGACCTTTCATACCTTGCTGTCATTGTTAATGAAAATCTATGATCTGGCTGGCAGAGTAATGAGTAATATAATATAGCCTTAGGTCAGTTAAGTAGGGACCACATAGGGGCAGAAGAAAGGGATGGTCATGATTCCTCAGGAGCATCCCATTAGCTGAAGCAGAGTGGTATTCCATTCCTCTCACATTCCTTTCCGCACTTCAATAAATGCTTGATCCCTCAAAGTGTTCACAATCTAATAATAAGGACAAATTCAGAAAAAAGCACAATACGGGAAAAGAATGTGTGCCTGTTTTTTGCCTCCGTGCTGGGCACTACCACTGAGTCATGTGCTTTGCATACATTTTTCTCCCTAGCCTTCTAGTAACCCTATGAGGTGGGTACTGCTCCCGTTTCCCAGATGAGGAAACTGAGACCCAGGGATGCTGTGTGACTTGCCCCAGGTGCCCATGGCTCGTCAGTCGCAGAGTCAGGGTTCCAGCTCAGTTCTCTCTGACTGCTTGGCCCCAGTTACTATGCTCTCTGCCTGAAAAGAGGTGCAAACTCAGAGCCACAGGTGCTCGCGAGGGAGAGGTGAGAAAGGAGGCGACATTGGTGGCACATTGGAAGGTGGGCACATTCCTCCTCCCTCCCTCCCCTCCATTAAGCATTGATTCCATGCAGGTATTGTGACGCAGGTGGGCCAGGTCTGTGCCCAGTTACAAGGAAGAGAGGAAACTTAGAGAAGGAAAAATCACAGACTGCCAAAAATTCTCATTTTATCTTATATCAAATATTTTACCAGATTAACAAATAAGATAGGAAAGTTGGCTAATTTGCATATGCATGTATATATATGGGTAAGGCAAAAATAGATTTACAGTTGTGAGTACACGAAACAGTTTATTCTTATATTATGACTTATTAATTATTGTAATTTTTCCATACAAACAACTGTGGACCTACCTTTGCCTCACCCTATATGTGTATGTGTGTGTGCACAAATAACGCCCCTTTTTTATTACAAAATCACATGCATGCAATTCTGTAACATACCAATATCACACTCAAGCACACCATATGACATTTTAGGTGAAATGTTCAAATTAAAACTATAAATTATTACACCCATATTGCTACCCTACCAACCACACTCAGGCAGGCCTCACTTCTGCCAGGCCCTGTGTATGCTTAGAATAGCACAGAAGATAAACTGTGTGTGCGGGTATGTTTTAATAAAAGTAAGGAAAAATAATTGCTGACTGATAGGACACCTGTGAAGAATATGCAGTTGAGTCTCCTTTTTCTAGATGAGAATGTGCTGTCAGGAATGACATCTGGCATGTTTTCCTGGGGTCCCTGAGAGCCACTAACCCTAACCAGTAGAACACACCAGGGACAAGACGGGAGAAGTTTGCTGGTATTGCTACGGGACTGCCTAAGATGTGACTCATAACTAAATTGTCACCAACTCAGTTGTCCTCATATTTGGATATAAACTTTAAAATATAAACCTTTAAAATATATCCCTGAAAAGGAAAAAGAAGACTGAACCAAAGAAAAGTGATTCTGTTTGTATAAAATTATTTGTGTGTATTAAAGAACTTAGAAAAAAAAAGATTTAGTTTTATAGACTTAACGGGATGGCTTTGGAATATTAAAAGTGGCAGAGTTAAAAAAATCATCATTTCTTTTTTTTAATATATTTTATGGATTATGCTATTACAGTTGTCCCATTTTCCCCCCTTTATTCCCTTCTGCCCTGCACACCCCCTCCCATCCACATTCCCCTCAACCTTAGTTCATGTCCATGGGTCATACATGTAAGTTCTTTGCCTTCTCCATTCCCTATACTATTCTTAGCCTCCCCCTGTCTATTTTGTACCTACCATTTATGCTTCTTATTCCCTGTACCTTTTCCCCCCTCTCTCCCCCCTTTCCCTCCCTGCTGATAACCCTCCATGTGATCTCCATTTCTGTGATTCTGTTCCTGTTCTA
>VMDR010007728.1:0-39305 GCA_007922815.1 Macrotus californicus
ATGTACCATGTTCATGGACTGGAAGAACTATCATCTTAAAATGTTCATATTACCCAAAGCAATCTACAGATTCAACCCAATTCCTATTAAAATACCAATGGCATAGTTCACAGATCTAGAACAAATACTTAAGAAATTTATATGCAACCAAAAAAGACCCCAAATAGCCACAACAATCTTGAGAAAGAAGAACAAAGTTGGAGGTATCACAATACCTGATATCAAACTACACTACAAGGCCACTGTAATCAGAACAGTCTGGTACTAGCACAAGAACAGACACATAGATCAATGGAACAGAATAGAGAGCCCAGAAATAAACCCAAGTCTCTATGGGTTTAATTAGTTGTCAATTAATATTTGACAAAGGGGACAGCATACAATAGAATAAAAATAGTCTCTTCAATAAATGGTATTGGGAGAAGTAGGCTGGTAAATGCAAAGAAATGAAACTAGACCACCGCTCTTACACCATACACCACAATAAACACCAAAATAAACACAATAAACACAATAAACACTTATAAACGTAAGTCGTGACACCATAAATGTCCTGGAGGAAAACACAGGCAGTAAAACTTCAGATATCCACACAGTGATATTTTGTCGATGTATCTCCAAGGGCAAGTGAAATCAGGGAAAAATAAATGAGACTACATCAAATTAAGATGCTTCTGCACTGAAATAAAAAGGGAATCGACCATATCAAGAACATATTTGCCAATGACACATTGGACAAGGGTTTAATCTCCAAAATATATAAAGAACTCACACAACTCAACATCAGAAAGACAGAAATCCAATTAATAAAATGGGCAAAGGACATGAATAGACATTTCTCCAAGAGGACATACAGACGGCCCACAGACTTTAAAACCACAATGAGATACCACCTCACACCTGTCAGAACGGTCATCATTAACAAACCAACACACAAGTGCTGGGGAGGATGTGGGGAAAAGAGAACCCTAGTGCACTTCGTAAGAATCCTAGTTGGTAAGAAGGCAGACTGGTCAGCCCCTGTGGGTAACAGAATGGAATTGTCTCAAAAGCTGAAAAGGCAACTGCCTTTTGACCCAGCACTTCCACTGCAGGTAACACACCCTAAGAATCATGAATCGCCGATTCAGCTTAAGCACCTCTATGTTCAAAGCAGCGCTATTTATAGTATCCAAGTGCTGGAAATTTACTAAGTGCCCACCAGTAAATGAGTGGATCAAAATACAGTGGTGCATTTACACAAAGGAATTCTACGCAGCAGAGAGAACTCCTTCCTACCTTCTGTGACAGCGTGGATGGAACTGGATGTATGTTATGCTAAGTGAAATAAGCCAGGCAGTGAAAGACAAATACCCTATGATCTTATCGCAAAGGGGAATGTAATGAAGAAAATAAACTAATGAGCAAAACAGAACCAGAGACATGGCAACGAGGAACAGACTCACAGTGCCCAGAGGGGAGGGAGGGCAGTAATGGTGGACAGAGGGGAAAGGACTGGTCAAAGACATGTACGAATGACCCACGGACATGGACAACGGTGTGTGGACTGACTGTGGGAGCGGGTGGTAGGATGGGTGGACGAGGGCAAAGGATAAAAAATTTTGGACAATGGTAATATAACAATGAAATTTTTTTTAAAAAAGAGTAAAGAGAATGAGGGGAAAAAAGACCTTGAGGGAGATGGCATAACTGATCTGACTTCCCAGTGATTTTTCAGCCCAAGACAGGGGAGCCAGTAAATTGAATGTATTCAATTAGGATATAGTGTTCTTGGTACAGAAAGACCCAGAACTGCCTCACTGACAAGTTTCTTTCAGGAAAGTCTGCTCAGGTTCAAGGATCAGCATGACAGGCATTTGTTTCTTGAGGCAAAATTTGGATTCAAGGCCCTGAACCCTTGAAGATAAAGCTGGGGTCCAAATGATGCCATCTCCCTCCCCAAAATGCCTACAATTCTTCTGGCTAACCCCCAAAACCTTCTGAGCAAGAACTGTGGACGAAGCCTTGACCCACCTGAACACCTTGTGGGGAGCCGCGTGCACGGAAGCCTGTGGCATGGGGTGGCACGGGGCCACTGCCTGGCTTTCCCAGCAAGGTGAGAGAAAGCAACAACTCCCTGCCACCTGACAGGAGGATGGAAAAGCTCTCACTGTAAGTCCAACGTCCAAACACGTTCAAAGGACCGCGGCGCTCCTCCGACGCGGCCGCCGCCACACACAGGGCGCGCTTTCCTGTGTTACGAAGTATTGCTCAAAACCGCACAAGAGCAACATGCAGGAAGTCTGTGAGCATTTCAGCATCGGTCTTAAAATTTAATTTTTAAAGTAAATGATAATTCTTGTTTTAACACTGCTATGGAAATTTGGGGATGACGAATACGTGATCTTGAATGATTTCTAAAAATAAAAATTATTCTAGACATTACAACAAAGGAGCAAAAATTAATTTTATAGGTATCTTTTCAGGACCACCCACAAAAGTAACCGTGCTAGAAATTTCAAATGCATTCATTATTTAGCATCAACTGCTCTGTTACAGAAACACTACATGTTCACTAAAACTTCTATTCAGCATTTTATCAAGAAAAACATTCTATTTTGATTTGAAATGCATCCATTTTGACAAACTATGAAAACTAGCAACTTTTTATGAAAGCTCACAACAAAAATGTGCATCAAATTTAATACTTAATCGTTTGCCTTTCCTAGATTTAAGTCACTCCTTTATTCCTACTAGAGTTTTAGGATATTAGAATACAAAGACAGAAATCTGTTCAATAAAATATCATTCATGAATAAGGTCAGACATTCTAGCTACTACCCAAAGAAATATTTCCTTCTCAAGACGTACTTTTTCCCCAGAAGCGAACAGAATGACCAAACCAGAAGTCTCCCGACAGCTCGCCCCTGACAAAGCGCGTGTCCAAGCATTCAAAGGCAAGTCCTCACGCAGCCAAAAGGTGCTGAAGGAAGCACCACGGTGTAATTACAGTGTGCTCACTTTGAACACAACTAAAACCCTCAGGTTTACACACTGTATTCTGAGAGACAGCCTAATGAGCAACAGGGAACCCTGAATGGGTCTTCATTTGAAAATCCTTTTCCATTAGATGTTTTGAGTAGAAATATTGTACCTTCATGATCCGAAATATTATACATAAATAGCAAGAAATGTCCCTACTAGGAAAGACAAAAATTTTGCTTTTTCCTCTCACCCATGATTCTGGAGGCTAACATCTTAAAAAATTTGGTAATTCCTATTTTCTATCAGTATTGCACTTCTTAACATGGTTTGTAGGAAATACAGTTTTCACGCCCGCCTCCGGGAATGCACGGGGATGGACGGCTACATGGTCTAACTGCGCACCGCACCGACTCCATCTGGGCAGGGCCTCTAACAGCGTTTGCGGTGCGTGGCTCACCACAAATGTGAACCGGCGGAGGGGACTTGAGAAGTCTTTGATCTATTTTTTGATGGGTAAATATTCCTTTGTCCTCAACCAGTTAACCACCAACCACGAACTAAGGTGTGCACCAGTTAGTGTGCTGTGTTGGAGTAAAACAATGAGATGCAGGATGGCTGTTGACTAAGCGTTTATTCATTGGCACATTTACACAGAAGGCGATGCTCCACGTGACACTGAAAACAGATGAAATGAGGAAACTTTTCCAGTGATCTGACCCACAATAAAAATATTAATGTTCCATTTTTCTCATTTCTAACAAGATAATATAATATGAACATAAATACTTTTAAACTCACCACAAATGTATGAATATAAAAGCTACCAAGGTTAAATTCTAAAATGGATACAACAGATTTTGGTTCTGCTTTAAACAGAAAAATTCTTCAGATTAAAACATTTGAAAAAATTTAAAGTTCAATGCTTCCAAATGTCAGCTTGTGATTTTATGAACTGAACATGTTGGTTAAATAAGCTATGCCCAGTACTGTTATTGTTACCATCATTAGTTAAGACAGCCCAACAATTTGTAAAATACTTTTAAGACTTTTAAAAGAAAGAAATCCTATACAGACTCACTACAGAATTCTTTTGATGCATGTCCAGGGTGACTCTTTTAAATGCACGGTGGCGGAAAGTCAGCCAGTATGGACAATGTTTGGAGACATTATGCCTTTGGTCACAAATCTGGCTGACCCCCACCAAAAGCTAAAGAGATGGAACAGCCCGAGTAATGTAGGACTCAGGTCTCACAAAAATACACATCGTAATTTTGGTTCAGAAGCACAGAAACTCTGCAGCTTCAGGCTTGTCATATAATTTCTTTGGTCTAAAATTCCCCTGACCAGAAGACAAGGAGGTTGGCCTACAGGATTTCCAAGGGTGTTTCCAAAGATTATTCGTAGACACAGTGGTTGCCAGAATGGACTAGATTCTCGAGACTGTCTAATGCTCTTTGTTTACAGGTGTGCATACTTATAAAATGATGGTAAGAAAGAACAAATATCACAAATTGTGTGATCTCAGCAGTTCCCAGAGAGGGCTATTTTAAGAAACAGGAAATAATAAAAAACAAAGTAAATGTCACCAAGGGATCCTGGGACTTTGTTCCTTTATTTGTTAAGTGAGAAAGTGTGGCTGATGACATCTGACATTCTTCCAACTCCACCTACCCTTCCTTTTCTCATCTGTTTATTAGAAACTTCTTTCCCAGGATGTGCTCCCATATGAATGGGTCAGAATACCTCAAAGCTCATTTCAGTCTGTGAGAAATAATTTACATGAAAATTTATCCTGTTTGCATAAACCATTCCTTAACGCAGTCAGCTGGAATTTCAATACTAAGTTCTAAGATCACGGAGTAAATACCACCACCTCCACTACTGTCTACACATGAGTTATTCTAAAAGTGTAGAAGACAACCATTAACCAAACAAGATCTGTCTGAGAAATTTCCATGTACGTAGGTACCATGCAGATCCATAAATACTGTTGCTATTGATAGAAATTCAGTGCTCTTAATATCTTGTGTCTGGTACCTTGTTTTGGCTTTTTGTTGTAAGGTAACATCTTTTGCAGGATTTGAACTTTAAGGGGGAACTTACTTAACAAACAGTACTTGTGTGTTAGGGCCAATAATATTGGAATGGGAACTAACAAAGACTGAGGAATTCTCATGTTTGCAAAACTAAAGACAAATCTAAGTACATGCATTTCTCATGGTGAAACAATATGGGATCCCTAGTATCCAGTACAACATGTAAAGAAACTGTCTTAAGAAAATACTCAAATCATTGAATATCAATATGGCCTATCATACAATGTACAGAATCTGTCAGCATGCACAGTCCATCACAAAGCACACAGCTGGCAGAGGAGTTACTGCCCTGGGAGAAGCACCTGGAGTTCTAAAAGTCCATTACATCTCCAGCAGAGGGAAGGGGACAAAACGCCAACTACAGTGCAAGTGAAAGCAGACTGACGAATCCATGCCTAACAAAATCAGGGCAACAGACTATAAAGAAAGGGAAGGGATCCGCAACCCATATATACAACATTTCAAAAGGTCACTAAAGGTGAATTTGGGGTGCTTTTTTTGGTTTGTTTTTTAGTTTTAGTTTTTCGCCTTCCTCTGAAGCATCAGGGATTGGAGGCAGGACGCCGGTTACAGGAACTGGTGGACCAATGGTGTGATTCAGTATGGCAAGTCCTATGTTCCTATAACAAAGGGGAAATTACAGCATATCACTTTGTATACACACAGATGCAGGGACACACGCACTCTCTCTCTCTCTCTCAAGGGCTCTGTATTTTCACCAGTAAAAAGTAGTTAACAAAGATAAAGTTTTACACCAACTCCAAGAAAATACGGGAAATCCAACAGCAGTTGAAGAGACTGATCATTAACAAGCAGAGACCAATGGGATCAATTACGTGCGATGCCTGTCACCTAACATGGGGACAGCATCTTTAGCACCCTCCCCTGCTTTCACTAGTCAAGCGGGCCAAAGGAAGGTGGGAACAAAACAAGACTACAGTCGGCACGTCTAAGTTCTATGTGTAACAAGATAATTGAGGATTTAGCAATTTTTCCAAACTAGAAAGCCACGGGGATTTGAGGAATAACACAGGAAATGTGTTATCTAGCAGGCATGCTCACGTGTGTTTCCTATCGTGCCCAGCAGAACGTTCTCTGAAGGAGAGAATGTTTCTATCCATCTTTCTATCTACAGGAAAAGTGCACACAACACCTGGGCCACAGAGGACCTTCCATAAACATCCACTGGTGAACGAAGTAAATTCTTCCTCTAAGGAAGCTTCAGAATAGACACTTTAAATGTACTAAATCTATAGTTAACATAATCAAAATGGAGTAAAATTTAGGGTTTTACTTTATATTAGCAACACACGGCAGCAATAAAAATGTTTTATGTCAGGTGCTATTTAAATCAAAACAGCTTGCTGTGTTTCAAATTCGAAAGCTCTCCCAAGGTGGTCCCAAGATGAGCAGCGCAGTACATGCGAACGGTCCTGTGGCAAAGCAAGTCTTTACTGACTGGGATCTGTCAGAGGACACTCCTCTGCTGCCGAGCAAGCGTGAGCAGCCTCGTCACCCGCCGCGGCCGCGCGCACAGCGCGGTGTTGAATCCAGACTAAGGATGCAGGCTTTGTGTCGGGGCTTTCAAATGAAGGCTTAGAGATGCAAGTAAACAATGGGGCCTATTAAGCACAAACCAAATAAATATATCTCGTGCACACGTACGTACGTACGTGGGTAAGAATTTTTTCTCGCCATCCAAACAGCACTACCGTGAATGACGTAATTTTTTGAAGCCCCCTTGCCATAAACCACTCAATTTTGATTTTTAAAAAAAATACAGCTTCATTTATTATCCCAAACAAGCTAAGAATATCTTGATCACTGGAAAATATTTCTATGGAATTCCTTTTCTTTTTTCCACCCCACGTTACAGGAGCTGAAACTTACTTAACAAAACCCATGTACTGATTTCCTCTTTTCACATTAACACTTCCCGAGTGGTTACAATGAACCTGGTCCTTCCTCTGCAAACGTGGCCCTCCTTTACATTAGTATCACATTAATAACTTCTCCATAAACCAAAACAAGCATTAAAGTAAGACGTGATAAGGTCTGACCTGACTCACCCATTATCCTACTGAGCGCGGCATTTCTTGTGGGGGATTCGTCAAGCCCCTCCGTCCCACTGTAGAGGGAGTGGGAGATTCTGCGTTCTCTATCATCCAGCACAGTTTCAACGGGCAGCTCCGGTCCAGAGGGGCTCCCAGGTGACTTCAGCTGCGGAGAAAGGGGGCAAGGGGGCGTCAGGACGAGAGGCCATTAGCAGCATGAGGGGCTGGTAACAACTTGCCCGAGGCCTGCATCCAACTGGGCACCAAATGAACTAGAACTTTTCACCCTGGACCACAGTAATCTGTGACGGCAGCTCTGCCTAACGACCGACTCTCCGGCCGCTTCACACTGTGCCCCCCACGAAGTTCTGTCAGTTTTCAACCACCAGGAGAGAAATATGGGTATTAAAAGCCTTTTTCAAAAAAACACCTACCTTCTTCCTTATTTTTTTCAGCCTGTTAGTGTCTGTTGAAGTCAATTTAAGTTATGATTTCATTCGAAACTCTTCACGAGATGCTGTTCTGCACGAGGCAGACTTTATCAGACTGGGAGCTGGAACTTAATGCACATTTGCGCCGCCAGTATGCAAGTGCACACAATAACAAGCATACATCTGAGTGTGTGTGCTGGTGAATTTACCATTCACCCCGCAAGACTTGAAGACCACTTGTCAGCTCAGGTGTCTCGAACAATACACTGAGCCTAAATGTCTTCTGCTGGACATTATGAATAACTGCTATTCTCTGACTGTAATCTTAAGAATGAGATAGTGAACAGCCGAGAAGTGCGCTTTAACAGTATGCAAACAACACAGAAGTGAGAACCAAATATTCTAACGAAGGAGGCAAAGGTGTGTGTCCCACAAACATACACAATCCACCAAATAAGCAGGGGACATAGGTCACGCCCTATCACCACGAATAAAACTGCACGCAGCGCTCTTTAAAACTGCCGTGCCTGACAAGTCACATTCTCCACAAAAACAATATGAATAAAAAGCCTACGTCAGGAGGGCCCTGAAACAAATCTGTTTCAAGGAGGAACAAAGCACACTCAGACACTCCCCGCAACGTGGGCTCTGAGATCAGCCCGTGGACTAACACCTGAGCACACGCCGACGCCGGCTCAGGCAGAGCGAGCCAGGGGACAGCCCGGGACAGCCAGGCCCAGCCCGCTGGGGAGGAGACGGCACTTTCCACAGAGATGAAACCACCGCTGTCACCGTCCGTTCGCCTGAACAAACGATGATTTCCCTAAGAAGCTATCATCTGTTTAATATAAATGAGATATTTAATGAAGTTACGAACTGCAGACTTATCTCTCCCAGGCTGATGAGCACTGGGCAGATTTAACACACTGAAGGGTCAACACAATTACAACTGGAGGCCCGTCACACTGCAGGGGAATAATACACTCGCAGCGCCAGTGAATTACACTCCGTAAGGTTTAGATTGTGAAATGAGGATTTGTTTTATTAGTTTTTTTAAATTGCAGATTACAACTGACAGCTTTACTGAAAAGTAAATGAAATATTCCAGGTCTCTGATGTATAAGAATAAAAGGGCATTTTCTGAACTAATATTATGTTTAAATCCCAAGGAACTTTAGGGAGATAAAAACAAAAACAAACAAAGCACACACCCTACGCCTTCAAAAGCAAGTGTGCCTGAACCTTCACAGTGAGCACGCGCACTGCAGAGACATGAGGCCCGCTGGCTGTGCAAGGGTGTATGTCATCCTAAGACACCCTCAGGTTTGCTAACAACCACGTTTAACTGAACATGTAAGTGTACTATTCTAGACGGTAAAATTTTTTAAAGCTCCTTCGTGAGAAATCCCTAAACATCCCGAGAGGCTACTTTAGAATTTTACAAAGTTAAATAAAAATTAGATTTAAAAAATATATGCAGCCTTTCTAGAGAAAAACAGTGAGATGCCTGTTCAGATAGAACTTGACCATTTTCCTTGAAAAGAGGGTGCACCTCCCCTGCCTGCCTACCCATATCTAATTCACATCTCAAAAGACAGACTTAAATGAAGACATCAATTGACTGCCTACCACATAAATATTTGACACAGGATCCGTCTTTTAATTTCCAAAACAAAACAAAACCTGGATTTATAAATCTTTTAAGATTTTATTTATTTTTAGAGAGAGAGGAAGGGACGGAAAAAGAGAAGGAGAAACATCAATGTGTGGTTGCCTCTCGCACGCCCCCTACTGGGGACCTGGTGCACAACCCAGGCCTGTGCCCTGACTGGGAATCGAACCAGAGACCCTTTGGTTTGCAGGCCGGCACTCAGTCAGTCCACTGAGCCACACCGCCAGGGCAGGTCTTATAAATCTCTTGATTTGCATGCTAGAAAGCAGCAGTGGGTGAGTGACGCTCTGGCACATGGAGGAGGCGGCCAGGCACAGCAGCCCTGGGAGGGCAGCCCCACCTTCTACAATTTGGGCTGCTCCCAGGCCCTTTCAATCTCCTTATAACAAAACTTTATAAAAATTAAGGTTAATTAGGAGGAAAAAAGGAAATGAACTGCAATTTTCACCTTGTGTTTTGTTGTTTAAAGTGCCGAAATGCTCCTCAATCCAGCGTCACTCAGTTCCGAGCAGCTGCATTGCGCTGCATCTCTCAGCTCTGTGCCCACAGACACAGAAAGGACTCGAGGTGTCCTGAAGGAAATCAGCTCCAGGTTGCAGCAAGACTAGCAGCGCAGCGGGACACGCCTTTTTCTAAAATATCATGGCGATGTCTATCCACTTACACTGTGTCTACCCATTTACATCTTCAAAATGTCAAAAACTATCTTATACGCTTGGACCAATCCATTAATTTCACTCGTAGTCCTTATCCTCATGAACTAATAAGTGAATAACTGAGATTCAAGTGAATCAATATTTATCATAACTATTTACACAGGTACTGAAACTGGGAATTATCTCAATCTCTAAAACTAATGTAAATAATATGCTCTTTAAAATATTCAAATGATCTTATATCACTTTTATAATCAGAAAATAACAAATGCTATTTAATAACAAAAAACGGGATATTGTCCAATGAATATGTTTTTCATTATGTACTTGGCCTTCTCTTTTTTCTTAGAAAAAGTTAAAATCTACGTTTCTTTTATAAAACTAATGAAATTTCTGTAGGGTTTAGTGAAATCTCATGTGGTTTAAAATATGCCTTAGTGGGTCAAATGGTGTCTTTCCCACAATGAAAATGTGTCCCACCATCTCGACTACAAACACTGAAAAGCTGGCGTACATGTGGCCTTCACCCCTCACAAACTTAGAATTGGGTCCCTCTTAGTATCTGGCGTGACCTCATTACTCGAAACTTCAGTGGTCCTGGACTTACGTAATCCACGTTATCCCCAGGCCTGGCACAGAGCACACTCTGGGTGAACAATCAGATGAATGTATTTATTTCTACGTCAACGACTCAGAGTTTCCCTGAAACGGTTAGAGATCTTATACATATTAGGCCACAACAAAGGAGGCCTTTAAAATTCATGAAACTGCACGGTGTTGAAATTTTAAAAAACTGGCCTAGATTCCAACTGCACATTAAGAAAGCACTCATATCCAAAGGACAAGTGAGCACAAAATAATGAATAAAAAGACAGGGTTTCGCTTTGGAGAACAGCGGCTGGAGTTTTAGGGTCCAGTTTCAGGTTTCGCTTTCGTGGAGGACCACGCAATTCCCTTCCCAACGTGGACAACAGCACGGATCTGAGAAGCCAAGGAAGCTTCCCAAGTCCTTCTGCCTGCATGTGGCCGACCCGGAGCACGCTGACTGCATCAGGTACGAGAGCCTGCGCTGGCCTGTGCACCGCTTCCCAACACAGCCAAAGCGCACCTTGCCGGAACGATGCAGTCACGGCCAATCAGACCCACTCAGGTGCTCAGGAGAACCAGCACCTTGCGTCTGAACTGCTCTGCCCCTACTTTGGCCTTGCAGCTATTACGCAAATCAGCTGACCTCTCTGCATTTATTCCTTAATACAGCAAATGAAGAGGACCATACATGAAGTCTGAGGTTCCTTCCCATTCTAGTTCTGAGAGGACGGACCCTAGAGAGAAAACGCATTTTAAAGCAGTGCCTGACAACTGAACCCTTCAACGTGGGGTCTAAGACAAAGGCTCCCCTGGTCACATTCTCTCTGGGTACAAAGACAAGCCTTTACATGAAATCTTGTCTAACAGAGATATAATAAAATGCCTGAAAGCTGTGTTAAGTTACAATCATTTCTATTGTAATATTAATATTAATTTCCTTAGAACACTTAGAATCAGCATAATTCTCACACACAAGTTATCTTCATACGTCAGCTGTTGGCTCCCATTTGCCTCCACTCTGCTTCAAAGTACATACTAAAAAAATTCTTCCTTTGTGGTGACACCAACGTTTCTGCCTCTTGCCTTCTGTATTCTTTATTTTAGTATGCCCATTTTACACCCCATAACTGTTCTAGAACTGCCCATTTGTACTTCTTAACCCCTGTACTTTTTCACCCGCCCCCCAACCCTCTCCCATCTGGCAACCATGAAAATGTTCTCTGCATCTATGAATCTGTTTCAGTTTTGCTTGTTTTTTACATTCCACATATAAGTGAAATTATATGGTATTTGTCTTTCTCTGTCTGACTTATATCGCTCAGCATAATACCCTGTAGGTCCACCCATGCTGCTGCAAATGGGGAGATTTCATCTTTTTTTGTGGCCGAGTCATGCTCCATTGTACGTATGCACCCCCTCTTCTTTACCCACTCATCTGCTGATGGACACTCAGGCTGCTTCCATAGCTTGGCGACCGTGAGTAATGCTGCAGGGAACACATGGGTGCACATGCCTATTTGAATTGGTGTTTTGGGTTTCTTCAGATAAACACCCAGAAGTGAAATTGCTGGGTCCTTCTTTGTCTCTCGTTACACAGCCTTTGTTTCAAAGTCTCCTCTGTCAGGTCTAAGTGTTGCTACCCCAGCTTCTTCCCCCCATTTTCATGAAACACCACTTCCATCTCTACTTTCAGTCTATATGTCTTTTGATCGGAAGTGGGTCTCTTGTAGGCAGCCTATATATGGGTCTTGTTTTCTTACCCATTCAGCCACCCTATGTCTTTTATTGGAGCATTTAATCCATTCACATTTAAAGAAACTGCTGGTACATATGTAGTGACTGCTGTTTTACTGTTCACATATTTTTTTTAATCTTCTTAAAGAAGATCCTTTAACATTTCTTGTAATACTTGTCTGGTAGCGATGAACTCCTGAGGACCGGCTGTGACTACAGCAAAGGGGCTGTTGCAAAGGGGCCACCCGCGAGAGCAGAATCCACTTCAGTGGGACTTGGGGTCCACTGAACACGCACTTGGGGAGTGTCATTCCTGGAGGTGGTTGGGTGGTGCTCTGGCGGGTCTGAAGCTGGCTACCTAAATGTTGGTTCTGGGGCCTCTTGGGAGGGGATCCGGTGCAACTCAAGGTCAGACATCTGTACCCTGCCTGGGGCCATCTGGCACAAGCTACAAAGCAATCTGCACATGGCTGCTACTCGTGCTGGCCTGGGAGGTGCCCACGGGAGGCCATGCTGTACACGAGTCCTGCTGCCATTAGTGAAGAGATGAGGGTCAATAAGCAAGAGGTACAGGGCACAGGGAGGCCGGACACTGCTTGTTTGGGATTGGGAACCTTTGAGAGATACTAGGAAAATCCACAGCAAGAGCCAAGACAGGTTGTTTGTATGGAAAAGCCACTGGGAGGGGCTTGGGTGGGCCTGCAAGTTGCTGGGTGGAGTCTCAGGGAATCACCAGGGTGAGTCAAATGCTATTAGCCAGGCTGATGGAGACTCAGACGTGGTACCCAGCTGCGTGTGCAGGCTGAGTGGGGTAAAGGTCAGCAAAGGAACAGTGGCCTCTGCCAGCTCTTCTGTCTGGGAGAAAGCTGCCCCCAGCTCTTCTCTGATGTCAGACAATTCATTTTCTCTCTGTATGTTCCTGGTTCCTTCTAAGCTGCTACCCAGCGCTGGAGCCCAGAGGGAGTGAGTCTGTGTGTGTGCCCTTAAAGGGGAGCTCCTGGGACCCCAGAAGCCCTCCATCTCACTCAGCCTTGAACCCTGCTGGTTCTTACAGCCAGAAGTTAGTTTTGGGGACTCCTCTTCCTGGCACTGGAACTCTGAGCTGGGACACCTGGCATGAGGATGGGACTCCTCTCTTCTCAGGGGGAACCTCTGAAGCTGAGACATCTCTCCCGGTTTCTGACTGCCGCACGAGGGTGTGGGGCCGGCCCATCAGGAGTCTTTGTGCCTCCTACCAGTCGACGTAGCTTCTCGTTCAGGCCCTCAGTTGTAGGCTTTCCTTTCAGCTGGAAGTCAGGCTGTTCTGACCGACAGCTGTTCCGCAGTTTGGTTGTAACTCTGATGTGACTGAGGGAGGAGGCAAGCACCGTGCGAACCGCCTTGACTAGAAGCCTGGGTGTGCCCTTGTCCATGGAGAAGACTGCCAGCATTGAAGGAACGTTTCTCCAGAAAGCTCATCTATCCTTCAGGGGCACAAAACACGGGGAAGTCATTTTTTCCCCTCCCTTTTTATAAAAAAAAAATCATTGCTTAGGAAATGTTTGAAAATAGACTTCAGTAAGAACATTAGATCTAAGAAGCAAAAAATATTCAAATTATTGTTAAAATACTAATTTTGTTACCTGTTTGATGGTTTTCTCAGAACTTCAATCTCTAGTAGTAACTAAGTTACCGTTTACTTCTAAAACTACCATATTCTCTAGGATTATTTCCCTCACTGCTCAGTCCATGTTCATGGGTCGGTTGTGGGTTGGACACCAGTGACGGAGAAACAGGGACATGGCAGATGAGTGGGGCCCCAGCCGTCTCAGAATGTATTCTGCTCACAAAAGGAGACCAAGAAGGAAATGGTGATGCTGTGGCAGCAGCTGGGTGGAGGGGAGTGCACAGGACCAGGGAAATACTTTGGAGACAAAATGAAAACCTGTGCTAGGATAAGGAGCACAGCAAACCCGTGCGGGAAACCTGGAGGTCGGACAGAAGATGCACATCTGAGAAATGCCAAGCAGTGCAGAGGAGCTAGAGCAGAGGGGCAGCTGCCAGGGCACAGGTGTCCTATGGGCGCCGAGGTGAAGACTGGCACCAGTCCTAGCGAAGACAGAAGGCTCCCGAAGGGTTTTCAGCCCGAGTGACATGATTAACTTATATTTTTAGAAAAACCTGCATGACAGCAGAGTGGAGAAAGGCATGACAGAGGACTCCTGATAGAGTTCTCCTCTGGAGAGGGCCTTCAGAAGCGGCGGCAGCAGCGGTGAGCACGTGAAGTGACAGGCATGAGGGCGGGCAGCATCGGCAGGGTGGTGAGAAGTGCTGAGAAGACAGAGACGCTGCAGGGAGGTTCCAGACGTGGTAAGAGGCTTTTGAGGGACCAAGAGTGATCCCAGACCACTGGCTTCCGCAACTGAAGGAATGGTGGTGTCATTTATCGGGGGACAGGGGTGACCAGGGTGGATGAAGTGCCCTCAAGGAGGAACAGGCTTTGGAAAAAGCACAAATAAAGTTTGGGGCACCCTGGAATTTGGGGCCTAAGAGACACGCCAGTGAATACACATACCATGGTGAGTTGAAACTAGAACAGAGTTCTGAGCTGGAGACAGGGTTATGGGGCTCATCATAATGTAGGTGGTACCGGTACGACCAGGAAATGGAAGTGGCCCGGGGATCATGTGCACAGGAAGAAGAAACAGCCCAGGAAGAGCCTGGAGCAACACCAACACTAAAGAAACAGGCAGAAAAGAGGAGAGAGGAAGAGCCGGAGTAAAGCAGGAGAAAAATGGAGAGAGCAGGTAACAAGTGATTCGAGGTGAGGTGTATTCAAAGTTCCCTGCAAGGTCACGCACAACAGACCGAGAAATGGCTTCCAGAGAAATCTCACGTGCGCTACAGAGGGGTGAATACTAACGGAGCACAGGATAAGATGATACCTCGTATGGAGATGTGACAGGCAGTTTATTTTTAAAAATACTGAAATAATATATATCACTTCCCACATATTAAGGGCAGGGAAAGATGTGACAAAGTACAGAAGACCTTTTGTAAATTCTCATCTTCTCTAGCTTGAAATTAAGTATGCAAATGCTTGATTTACAGACATGTTTATAAATAGAGTTTTGAAATCTTTCGAAGACTGGCTTACTAGCTGACCTGGAAGAAGAGAACTCAAGCACTTTGTTCAGCTGAGGTTCATTCATGACAAGATGCAACACGCCCACACCAGCAGCTACTAGAACTCAAGTTACACACACCCTCCCATTGGTTCAAGTGTGTCCAAAGGCAGCACCAGCACAGCAGCAGCGAAACGGGAAGCTGAATGCAGCTCTTCTGTCTTCGTATAAATAACTCTGTAGTTAAACCGGTCAGTGCAAAAGGCTCCTCGCCAGTACTATAAAGTGTAAGATTTTTTGATATAATTGTTTTATAAGTTTACTCTACCCTAAGTAGCAGTATAAAAACGGTATCACAAGGAATACTGAACATTAAGGTCTCCTGCTGTCCAGGGCAGCTGCTCCCTGGCACAAGGCATTTCATTCACACAAGTTCACATGCAGAAGTGAATGAGACACAGACATTTCAGCGGGATTCCAATTCCATGGCTTCCATGGGGCAACGGGGACTACAGTCAATGCTTTTCTCAGAACAGCTTCGAGCCGGGGCAGGTCTGCTTCACTGCTGTCTGGGGAACCGCAGGGATCCTCTGAGTCAGGCAAAAGCACCTCTGGACTCGGGACACCGACCTTAGCACGTCTTACATCTGCGGACTCCCTGGAACAACCCGTTTCCCGTGGAGAAGAGGTCCGAAAGGCGTCACTAGCTTTAGTTTGCTCAGAGAGCCTGAGAGCGTGTCTGCTGTGCAGGGTGTGTTCTGTGAGGGAAGCACCACGTCTGTTTTACTCACCTCCACGTCTTCGGGACCTGACACGTTTTCTGAACGCAATGGATATGCAATGCACATCTGTTTAATAAATATGTGCTGTTTGAACAATGTGAAATTTTCAGTTTCGGAAAAAAACTAATGAAAAACAATGTAGCTTCTACACTTACTGTTGAGAATTTTTCAGGTAGCAGCACTTTAAAGGGTTTTCATTAAAAAGATCAGTTAATAATTTGGCAACCAATAAAAACTATTATTCAAGAAAACTAACACAGTAGCCTAGTATGAGGGATTAGCATTTATAGTTATGTTATAAAAGTGAATGTTTCTACATCACGCTGTTTCCACTCTGAGATTTTTAGTTAGTTACACAGTTCTCTTACTGGTATGAAAATTAATTTAATTACTATTAACTCACTCTACATTTAGAAACTAAAAATGATACAAAAGTCAGTCAATGATCAATAACCTTTCAAAAACTGGGTACCTCTACACTGACTACCCACTGAGCTCAAGAGCACATTTTTATTGCAAAATATAACTAACTGTATTATAGGGTTGGATGAGTAATCGTCCCAACCTAAAAAGCTTGCTTCATATTCTTACTAAATATTGATTTCAAAATTAAGAGAAACATAAATAACTTGGGTAGCATTTTCAGTTTGTATGATTTGCTAGTACTTTTTTCTTAGCTGATTTAAAAATGTGGGAATTTGGGCGTCAATAAAAACAAAAACAAATTTTACATTTCCAACAATTTTGTTCCTTGTAAATTGTCAGGTCCCAACTATTTTCTATAGATGACACATAACTTATGATAAATCTATAAAATTTGTTTTCGTTTCAGGTTCCAACATTAACTATTGATTTTATATATATATAAAATTTTTTTTTTGCTGTTTGATTTTGAAAGATCTTATTTATTTATATTTTAGAGAGAGGGAAAGGGAGGGAGAAAGAGAGGGAACGAAACACTGATGTGAGAGAGAAGCACCCCGACTGGAGGCCAAACCCACATCCCAGGCTTGTGCCCTGGACAGGAATCAAACGGGCGAGGTTTTTTTTGCTTTTTGGAGATGACACCCAACCAACTGAGCCACACCAGTCAGAGATACACATAGTTTCTTTTTAACTGTAATTTTCAAACCCCCTTACTTGAGAAAACATAATCACACCATTCCTACTCACCCCTAATTACACAGTGCCGTGTATTTTGAACCGACCACGGTATGCCACAATAGGGGCCACTGGAAAAGCAGGCACTCAAGGGAAAGTGGAGACAGGAGGTCGGGCTGGAGGCTCAACCCTTTGGCCATCGCCAACTGGTAAAGACACCGCCCTCAGGGCTTTGTCAGAGGCACCCGTCTCAGGGAAACAACTGAGCAGTGCTGTGCCACTGGGTGTCTCCACCAGCCACAGCACTGCCGCACAGAAGAGAACGTCAGCTCTGAGCAGGAGGGTGCATCCCAGCCATAGGTGCCTTTAAGGTGCTCACCTCACCTGTTGAGTTGGCAACGGAAACACCAGGGCACAAGCAGGAGTGTTTTCCCCAGAGAATTAAGAGAACCCGTCACAGCTCACTGACAATACAGTAACTGCGCAGCAAGCACAGATCATTTACAGTGTTTCCAGTGACGTCTCGAGACTTGCCATTCTCTGTCCCACAGTGGGACTGAAACTTAGTCTCACTAAGATTTCAAACGCTCATGCCTTTTGCCTTTTCATTGCTTTTTACTCTTTACCTCGTTGCACTTGCTTATTCGCCGTGCCACGATGAGCTGGATCATTCCCCGTTTGTTCCCTTCGGTGGACATAGACCTTCTGAGGGTTTCCATGGCGTCCTGGTTGGTCTTGCCCAACAGGGACTCTCCATTCACTGCTATCAGCTGGTCATTCACCCGCAGTCTTCCATCCTGGGAAGTAAACAGGTAAAAATAAGTCTATTAAATAGTCTGTCATAAAAGAAGTGGCTTTCCTTTTAGTTAAAAAATAAATAAAAACAAAGCAGAGGTGGGGGGGCTTTAATCCTAATGAATTTGCCCAACTGAACACTAGCACAGTGATGTCTAAGCAGTCAGGGCAGCCTCTGTCCCCTTCAGGCAGGCACACATTTGTAAACCAAGTCATTATCATAATCCGTTTACCAAAACAGCATGCCAATGCAAAGGACACAAAGTGATTACTCTCTTGCTTCCAGAGACACCCACAGAGGTTATTTACAACCCAAGACATGCAAAAGCTCAGGGCTCTGGGACAAGCGCAGACAGAAGTGCCCCCTTAACAAACTGCCAGGGAAGTGTCTAGACTGGGAAAGAGGACAAGCGACCCATACGCGGGAAAGGGAAGAGAAAGGGAAGGGAAAGGATTAACCTTTATCGTGTGGCAGCTCTGGGCCACAACCTAAGCTAAGTCTCTGCACAGATTATCTTCACTGGACTAGAATGACTGCGGGATGCAGATTCTGAGACAAAAAAATGGGGAGTCGAAGCCATGGAAGCCACCCCTAAATGAGAGCTCACTGAGATTTATTCTACTTGTTTGGTCCTGGATGGGGTATTAACCACCACCACCACCCAGAAAACATTTGTTTACTTGTTAAAGGCTACCAGAACATGCCAGCCCCAAATACCCGGCTTTGGCCTAAGAATTACTTTGAGCTGAAGGCAAACCGACAATGGCAGACCCAGGAAGGGCTCCCTGCCCTCCCCTTTCTGCCCGTACACAGGACACAAATTTCCTTTAGGGAAGGTGTCCCCTTGTAAGACGGTGCAGCCAACCAAAGTAAGGATTTGTAATGGGGTCCAGAACTCAGGGTGTCCAGGCAATATTAAAACATGGGATGTCCCCACCCACTCCCCCAGGTCTGAGCTGAGAAATGGGACACATGGAGCACAGCCATTGAAAGCTGTTTTGCATAGCAACAGTTCTGCAGATAACCTCAGGCATGGTCGTTTAACATATCTGTAAGTTTTAACTGGTTTCATGGATATGTTAAATAGCTGTGGGCATGCTTTGAGCCAGGGGGATGGGAGTGACTTCCACCCAGGATGTAACTGGGAGCCAACTGCCCTGGGTTACAGAGCCTGCGTGAGAGCTGGGAGATGATGGGCTCCACACCACAGGGCCACACCTGCCTGGACTTACTATGGCAGCCCAGGTAAAGCTGGAAAAATACAGGAATGTGGCAGGTGTAGTCGATTGTGGGAGGGGTCAGAAACCGGGCTGCAGAGAAAGATTGGAGCTGGGATTTAAACCCAAGCACAGAGCAGCCATGACAAGAGGAACCACGTGGCTTTGGGTCCTCCTTTGCCAGCAGCTTAGGGAGCTGGAAGGCAGGATGTAGCAGCGAGGCAGAGCTCTCTCAGCAGTCTGGAAGAGTGCAGGAGAGATGTTGCGGGAAGGAAAGGGGAGAAAGGACTCTTGCTGGTGGGCCATGAGGAGGCGCACGGGGTTTTGGATTAAGAACTGGAGAACCCCACAACACAGCTGATGGTGCTGGGAACCAAGGGAGACCTACCAGAGCCACAGACCTCTATTTCTTTTCCTGAGATTCGGTACCCTAGACCAGGCAAAGGGGGGAAGGAAGGGCTGTGTGTGTTTGTGAGTGTTTTAAGGGACTTTGGGCTTTTAATGAAGACATTGAGTCATTACTCTAAGTCTGTGTAACTTTTGAATAAATAATCCCTTTTCTTTTCACCAATCTCTGACATGGAGAGCAATACTTCCCTGGTGGCAGGCAAGGCAACCTAGTATAGGGGGACCCCAGGAGAAGGGGGGTTCATTTGGTAACATTGTGCGACCCCCTCTCTGGTGGCCAGTCAAGGAAAATCATGGGAGACCACATGCACAGTAGCTTTAAAGTAATACAACTACTTGTACATGCGCAGTAAAAGCCCGCCAGAACTAGCCAGGAAGGATCCACCCTAAGAATAGAATCCCTCCAGCCCACGAGGTCAATCTCTGCTCAGAGCTGCCCTGCTCCATGTTCTGTGGAGTGTGCTCTCGCTTAACAAATCTGCTCTCTCTCTTTCTGCTGTAAACTCTGTGTTCGGTTCAGTTCTTTGTCCGTGATCACCAAGAACCTGTGCCCACCTGTGACACCCTCGCCTCTCCCAAACCAGAGCAGGAGGACAAAGCTCAACACCAGACACAGAGGTGGTGCTGAGATTAGTCTACAGAAACACACCCTATAAAATGAAGCTCATCCATCACTAGTTTCCCTCCCATATTTACCTTCCCAAAGTTACAGCCCCGACAAGCCCAGACGCTTTTTCCTTTTTCGAACAGTTTGTCACAATGTATTGTCCTTTGCTTAAATGATCTATAAGCTTCCAAGTCAGTTCCAACTTGCTTCTCCAGTTTTTCTTCTTTTCTGTGGAGCCCCAGTACGCGTACAATTTAAAGTATAGCTTCAATAAAACATGTAACCTTTTCCTTCTGTTAATCTGTCATTTGTCAGTTTAATTCACAGGCCTCAGAAACTGTCTAGGAGGCAACAGAAAGTCTGTTGTCCCTACAGTGTGTGTGTTCACTAAACAGGCATTGGGCTGGATTCGACGTTTTTGTTAATGGGCATAAACTCACTAAAGTTGACAAGTGCTTACTTTGGATGCTGCTCCTCCATTAATAATGGACTTGACAAAGATCCCCAAATCCGCGTGGTTCTCTTTTGACCGGTTGCCTTTGACACTGACGCCGAGACCTGCTGACCCCGAGTCATTGAGTGGAACTTCAAATGTCAAAAATTCCCGAGTGCCGTCAGGGGTGAGAACAACGCCCTCCTCTTCCGCTTTCTGGTGGGGAACAGAATTGCACAGCACATTACGCTCCCACGTTTCTTGCTTACAGATACACTTAAAGACTGCTGGTGAGCAGTTCTCAGTGATCACAGGCACAGAATCCCCACCACAGTTCCAGGACAAGATCCAGGAAAACAGTGTCCCCTTCCAGGTGGTTCTTGGGGGTCGCTGTCACTATTTTTATGCAGCATTTGCTTCAATAATTAAAACCAAACCAAACCAAATTCTCAGAAAGACAGAGGGAAATGCAATAAAAGGGCTGAAGACATGCAGACCCCTAGAGTTTGGGACTATGTTTTGGTGGGGAAGGTCTTTTTGTGCAGGGCGGGGCAAAAGTAGGCTTATAGTTGTACGTGAAACACAGTTTTTATTCTTGAGTTTAATTATTGTGCTATTTTCCACACAAACAACTGGAAGCCTACTTTTGCCCACCCTGTATATATTCTAAACCACGAGAGAAAAACAATGTCAGTGGCAATCAAAATAAATATAAATAATCTGTCCTTTTTTTTCATTGGGAATTTCCAATGTTATTAATAGTTTTATGTTGACCATTAGTAACACATTTTGTGATGTGTTCACAAAACATCATTTATTCACAAAACAGTAACAAATCCTAATGACACAGCCAGCAGAAAAAGGGTTCACTTTCAGAGAGCACTGGAGCTCCAACTTCCAACACGTGAGGACAAAGCAGACACAAACACCGCCAGGGAGTTTTCAAAATACCGAACCACACATAATACAGGTGCTAAGTATTATTTAAGCAGTACTGTTTAATTAATTAGTTGCATATGCAAGCTTCAATTTCCTAACTGCAGTCATCAAGGCATAAAAGACTGTTTTAGAACACCACATGTTTTAAATTACACAAACTCTTGCCCGTTTTTAACACAGCAACGTAGAAATAAAAGTTTAAAGTATAACCCGATTAAATACAGTGAGGTGACATATTCATTCTATCAGTGAAAATGTAGGCCACAAGAGGAAGCAGGGAGCTTCTGAACAACCCCCGCCCCAGCCCCTCCTCGGTAACCTGCCCACAGCCAAGACTCCAATCACCGAGACCCCTACGCTGGTCACCTCCCCATGAGGAAGGCCGGAATTCTGTTTCAGACTCAGTATTTCCAACCACACAGTGGACATACAGCAGGACTCTTCAAGTCACAGCTATATGCCTCCTCTAATGCTACAGTCCATTTCTCCTCATTTCCCAATTTTGAAATATTAGGCCAGCATCCACCTAGTCACTCGAGGTGGAATCTTTATAATGGAAGAATGGTTAGAATACACAGTGGCACATAATCAGGCTGGAAGATAATGCCCCCTTCAAAGACTGTGCGTTTAAAGAACGGCTCCATTACACACATGAAAGCAGGCTAGTGCGGAGTGATGGAAATATGCGTAGACCTAAATTTTTTTCTTTGTAACCCAACAAATTTTTTACATTTTCTAATAACAAACAATTAACATAATTATAAAGTAATTTTAAAAGGAATTTAGTGATTTAACATGCAATATGAAATATCTCAATTAGATTAAATGATTTTACAAGAACAGAATCAGGAAGAGATTATTTTTTAGATTATCTTAATACAGAGATATGCTATTTTTACACTGTAACTCCATAATAATGTAATCTGTAAAATGATGTCCCTAATTTAATAATATTCAATGTTAACATTTTTAAAGGGTTTTTTTTTGAGATTTTATTTATTTATTTTTAGAGAGAGGGAAAGGGAAGGAGAAATAGAGGGAGGGAAGCATCGATGTGTGGTTGCCTCTCAAGCGCCCCCTACCGGGGAACCTGGCCCACTATCCAACCCTGTGCCCTGACTGGGAATCAAACCAGGAACCGTTTGGTTCGCAGGCCAGTGCTCAATCCACTGAGCCACACCAGCCAGGGCTCAATGTTAACATTTTATGGTATGAAATCCATTGTGCCAGCTCAAATAACAGCCTCACAGTTATGAGAACAAGGGACATTTCAAAAAATAAAATCGGTAATATTTAAAACAAGAAAACTACACATCGAAATATAAATAAGAACAGCTTTGTAAAGACACAGGGCAATGGCTATGTTAACTAAACAAAGTAAACAAGTGTCAGAATCACAGTAAATAGCCTCATTTGGCTCTTTGTAAAAACTTTCTTATATTTAAAACATTCCTGGAGAATAATTACAGCTCAAACAGAACCAATGTACTGGGGAGAAATAAATATCAAGTACTCATCAAAACACTGGCATCATTATCACAAATTTATTATGGAAAAGTACCTTTACATACTTATTTTGCTCTATAAACTTTTTTTACCCATATGGCTCAAAACGAAGAATACTAATGGCTGTGTGAAGGAATACAGCTACATCAACACAGAATGTGGCATAAAAACATGATATATAGGTAAATTTTCTTGTTTAAAATACCAAATATCATCAAAACACACCAGTCCCCTTCTACTTTGAATTCAGAAGCAATGGAAAGATAAAATGCACTTTGTGAATCCGTCCTGACACTCCTGGAAAAGTTGCGTTTGAAAGGACATGGAACTGAAGAGTCCACGGTTGGGCTCATCTGGGTCCGATCACTGAGTATGCTCGTTTGCTCTTCAAAACCCATGTGCATGCTTCACTGCAGAGAACTCATACACAGCCTTCATGGTACAGGGATTGCTTCATTCAGATACAAAGGAGAAGCCAATTTTCTATCACCTTCATTATTATTTCATCCAGATTCTGTACTTTATCAAGTCTTAAGTCAAACTCTTTCTACAGAATTTGTTCCTCAAGCCATTTGTACAAAATCATGCCCCTCACATACACACATGTATGTCCATTCACAGCGATTCTGTCCCATCGAGGCAACCCGTCAGTTCTTCCTTTGCTCGTTATTCTATTGGCATTTTGCCCTCTTAATATCCAGAAAAAATAGAGCATTTTTACTGAGCATATTAAAAGCAGGGAACCAACAGAATGGCCAGTACGGAAGCTACTTCCTCTCTCCCTGTCCTCAGAAGAGCAGAAAAGGCGCACACGTCTGGTGTCCGTGGGACAGCAAACACAGCCACAAGTCCCAACGCCCAGGCTCACCTTCCCCCCCTCCCCAACAGCACCCTGACGCCAGGTCTCTCTGAGTCTGTGGTGCATCTGCTGAATGGGTAGATTGACAAGAGGAAATAAACACCGAATGTATTCAACAGCAGAAAAATAATCGTGGGAAATCTGAGCCTCGATATGTGAAAATTTTGATGAGTGCATAAAATATTGTGAAGAGAGGCAAAAGAAATATGATTGATACATATCATCTGAGTTCATAAAATTACAGATATGAGTACAATAGTAGATATGGGGCTCTGAAAAGAATAAATGACTCACCACATGTTTTATCACTTGTGCAATCTGATTCTTCCTAATAGTTTGGTCTTTGGTACCACTTATTGACGCAGAGCTCCTAAATCCCTTACAATTTTTTGAGTGATAGAAGCATCTTTTGTTCTAATGATGTGCTTCTTGACGGGCTCCTGCATGGGGGCTGGTCACACAAAAAACCAAGCCATGATGGGAAGCTTGGAACTTTCAGCCTCACTCCCACTCTCTAGAGAGGAGAGGGGAAAGAAATGGTGTTAATAATCAATTATGCCTACAAGATGAATCTTCCATAAAAACCCCGAAAGTATGGGGTTCGAAGAGCTTCCAGTTTGATGACCACCTCCACATGCCAGGAGAGTGACACAATCCTGCCCACGAGGGCAGTAGCCCTTGAGCTTGGGACCTTCCAGACTTCGCCCTAAATATCTTTTCAAGTGACTATCCATTTGTATCCTTTAAAATGTCCTTTGCAAATTAATCAACAATTGTAAGTAAACTGTTTTCCTGGGTTCTGTGAGTCACTCTAACAAATTAGTGAACCCAAGGAGATGGTTATGGGAACCTCTGGTTTATAGCCAAGTCAGAAGTGGTGTGTGACCTGGGGACCCACTGCCTGACACTGGCATCTGAAGGGGGTGACCATCTTTTGGAATTAAGTCCTTAACTTGTGGGGTCTACACTAGTCCGGATTAATGTCAGAACTGGCTGGTATAGAACACGCACATCTGGTGCAGGTGTCAAAGGCGTGAGGAGAGAAAGAACAGTCGAGTTTGTTCCTCCCCATTTCCCACCGTGACTTACAATTTCTCTCACTCCATCTCCACAGTTAGTATTTTTACCACACAGGTCATGATAAATTAACAAAATATGGACGTTCCCACAGCAGATGGGAAGAAGATGCAAACGAGCAGCTCGTTAAAGACAAGTGGCACAGTAAGTGAAGGCTCAACCTGACTTGCAACAAAAGACATGCAATCAGCAAGTTATCAACTTGCTAAAACAAATTTTATTTTAAGTAATTGCATTACAAAATGCAGAAGGTGTTGTAAAACGGGCGCTTTCTTCACTGCTTTCACTGCTGGTAAAAACACAAAAAGGTACACTATTATGGAAGCCAACTTGACAATGCTTAGCAAAAGACTTCATTTTGCTTATTAACCCCCAAACAAAACGTTTAGTATTGTGTCATTAAAAAACTAATTGTGGTCAGGAACAAAGATTTAATTGTTAGGATGTACACGGCTTTAATCACAATAGCTAGAAACTGAAGACAAGGTACACATAGATATCATGGACATTAAGATACACTACATAATGGAACACCACTAACTAGTAAAGTGTCTTTAAAAATCATTCAGTGAGATAGAAAAACATTTCTGACTAAGAACTGGGTCTGATTCTGTGGGCTCTCATAATTTCCATCCTTCACATCCACTATCAGCCTTTATACCCTATTCTTGCAAACTGTGTGCTGTCTGTCTTTTCCTATCGGTGAATGCTTCACAGGAAAGTGACATACAAGTCTCCCCTTCTGCTTGGGACATAGCTTTTATTAGCTACATGATATGTGCCTGGGAGGTGATATATATTAGTCACATAGATAGCAAAGAAAACCATGAAAAACGCACATCAAAATGGTGGCGCTGAAGTCACATAAGTGTGCAGGTGACTGATTTATTTTTTCTGGGCTTGACTGAACTTTTTACCGTTAACACACATTACTTTTTGTATTATAAAACTCTATTGCACAGCATTTCTTTAATGCTCCTTCAAAAAAGCAGTATGGGTGGGGGGAAAGAAGTGTGCTACTGCGGGCACTGGGCAGGGCAGGGGCGGGGAGGGGAGACTGACAGGGGCCTCACAACAGCCCTCTAGAAACAGCTGCCCCATGGTGCAGCCATCACGCTCTCACACCGGACAGAAGAGTTTATGAGAGTGAGAACGCTCATTCTGCACACAGAAAGTAAGGACGCAGTCATCCAAATAGTAAACAGCAGTTCTGTTTATGATTAAGAGGAACATTTTTTAAACATGGAGGTTCTCTAAAATTTCTGTATGAGAAAATAATCCTCCAGTCTTACAGTCAAAATTGCTTTAGGTTAATAACTTGTCCTATGTGTGAGCTGAATGTTTATGCATGCAATTTGTGATGCTATTTCAGGCTAATTATTCTTATTGGCAGAGTTAAAAAATGCCACATCTGCTTTTATTATGCTCCTTTCTAACTCAAATATTGGATGTAAAATAAGTAAAATTTAAACAATTTAAAAATATGTTCCTTAATAATACAAATACTGAAGAAAAGGTTCCATACACCTATTAATCTGTAATATTAAGCCAGAAAGATACTTACCCAATCAAAAAAATGTCACACAAACCCAAAGTAAGGGACATTCTCAAAGCAATTTGCTCTTCAAAAATGAAAAGCAAATATAAGCTAAAGATACGTTTCAGACTGAGGGAGACTAAGGAGACATAATTAAACCTCACACATGACCCTGAACTGGAATCTGGACCAGATTTTAATTCTTATGTATCCATCCATCCATCTATCCATTCCATCCATTTCTGCATGCTATTAGGACATTAACTGGGAAAACTGACAATACAACACTGTTAAATCAATATTAATTTTAGGATTTTTGATTAACCCTAACATGGTTACATAAGAAAGTGTCCTCATTCTAAGTACATACACCCTGAAATTTAAAGATAAAGGGCAATTATGTCACCAATTTATTCTCAGTTCAGAAAAAAATGTAGTGGGAAGGAAAGGAGGGAAAAGTGAGGGAAAAGTGAGGGAAAGGGGAGTGGAAGAAAATTATATATCAAATGTGGGAAAACATTACAATTGGAAAATGTAGGTGAAGGGTATACTGGAGTTCTTTTTACAATCTTAAAATTTTTCTGAAAGCTCTGACATTTTAGAATAATAATTATACCTACTAATTAATTCAGAATAGTTTTTCTACATCTTAACACAGTTTTTATTTTTAAATCAGACATTACTACCAATATAATCCTTAAAATAATCTGAGTTCAACAGCAAAAAAACACACTAAATTTTAAAGATATTAATTTTGTCAGTATACCACAAAAGGACAATAAAAAATAACTAATAACCAAACATTAAGAAATCCTTACCCTACTGTAAAAATAGTAAGCAATTTCAAACAAAACCCTCAAACATACAGATTCACTATTACAAAGTCATTACTATTTTTGTAAGATCATGAAAATACTAATCTATTTAAAATAAGTTTGAATCATTAGATAAGTTTGAGTAGTTAAAGCACTAGAAATAGCAAACATTTTATAAAATTCTTTGTGACAATAGCAACATTAGATTCTCCAAACCAATAAGGTCAACACAACCAGCATATGATAGTATGAATTTTCAACAAAATCTTGAATTATACAGTTTTGCACACGTTTACCTTGTTCTCTAGAATATCCGAGTTAATTTACACAGTCAGCCTAAAACAGTGTTTGATGACAGCTTATCCTAGAGAGTCTGCACGAGGGTTCGGTAAAGGCGTAATGACTCACAACTCACAACTCGGCAGGCTCCCGGCTGGCTTCGGCTGACTCCAGCATCCCCACCCCGGCTTTATTTGGGATACAACTGACATGCAGCATTGCTACTTTAAGGTGTACAATATGCTGACTTGACAGACTTACAGACTGAAAATGATTACCACTATAGCACTGGTTCTCACCTCCATCACATCACGTAATTATCATTTCTTGTTTGTGGTGAGCATTTAAGATCTATTTTGAAGCGAGTATGTATTCCACCATTCGTAATCATAATCACTATGCTATATATTAAGTGCCCAGCACTTATTCATCTTACAATTGTAAGTTTATTCTTTGACCACGTCTCCCCTTTCCCTCCAAACCCCAGGCGGTGGGCACCACCATTCCACTCTCTGTTCTGAGCTTAGCTTTTTGAGGTTCCACATGTAAGCGGTGTCATACAATATGTGTCTCTCTCTGTCTGACGTATTTCACTGAGCAATGCCCTTATGGTTGATTCGTGTTGTTGCAGATGGCAGGATGTCCTTCTTCCTCATGGCTGAATAGTATTCCATTTGTGTGTGTTTGTACACACATACACACACAAATCACATCTTTTCTTCACTTTATCTGTTGGCAGATACTTAGGCTCTTTCCATAACGTGGCTATTGTGGGTAAAGCTGTAACAAAAATGGGAGTGCAGCCATCTCTTCGAGACCCTGATTTCACTTCCTTTGGATTAATTCCACTCAGAAGCAAACTACTAGAACACACAATAGTTCTATTTTTAGTTTCCTGAGAAATCTTCATACCATTTTCCACACTTATCTCTTGTATTTGTTGATGAAATTCATTCTAACTGATATGAGACAGTATCTTGCGGTTTTGATTTGTATTTCTCTGATAATTAGTGATATCAAGTATCTCTTCATAACCTGGTGGCCAAGAGTGCATCTCTTCTGGAAAAATATTTATTTAGATCCTCTGCCCATTTTTTCACCAGATTATCTGTTTTGCTAGTGAGTTGTATGAGTTCTTTATAAATTACAGATTAATCTATCAGGTATATGATTTGCAAATATATTTCCCCACTCCATAGGTTGTTTTAAAAAAAAATTAGTCTTAGAGAGAGGGGAAGGGTGGAGAAAGAGAGGGAGAAACACCCATGTGTGAGGGAAACACTGACCAGTCACCTCTCACACACACCCCACCCAAGGTCAGGGCCCACAACCCAGGTATGTTCCTCCTATGTAGTTTGACTACCTCATTATAATGTTAATTTTAGGTGTCAACTTGGGAGGGTGTTTTGGGGTGAAATTAACATATTTAAATTGGTAAACTATGAATAAAACAGATGGCCCTTGACAATCTGAGTGGGTCTCATCCAATCAGTTAGTTAAAAGTCCTAAACAGAACAGGAAGACAAGCCTGTCTGAGCAGCGGGTGAATTGTCAAACAGACTGACTTTGGTCTCCATCTGCACCTTTGCTCTACTGGGTTAACCCCTGCCAGGCTCCACAATCACACAAGCCAGTTCATCATTCAAAATCTCTTTCTATATATGCATACATCCTACTGGTTTCATTTCTCTGAACAGCCCTAAGGCATCCATGAAGTTCTTGTCTGAGTTGGACATTCACATGAGAGTGCCTTATATAAAGTGAATAAACTTTTCAAAGGCAAAGGAGTTGGTTCTGGACATGAAGCAAGTGATCTTGAAGCTTTGCAGAATAATCCAGCTTTTTGTCCCACTTTGAATAGGTAACCTAAAACCAGAGTTTCTAATCTCCCATTCTCATTAATTAATACAATATTTAAAAGATGCGTAGAAAATTTATATCACAAAAATTCAAAAGGTCTATTAGCTATTGACCCTACTTATCTACCTTAATGCCTTACATTTCTCAAACTAAATCAGTTGTTGATCATTGTGACAACCAACCAACCAACCAATAACTGAGCTTCAGGGCAAGCCTGTTCTCCAGGTGCTTACGATCACAGGACAATTTAAATAACACCGGAGAACTTCAGGACTTAATGATCTGTCATCAAAAGGTACAAAGAATGGCAGAGGCCCTGGAAATCAATTTTTTTTTAATTAAAAGTTTAAAATGTTTAAGAACCATAATGGTATTGCATACAGACCAAGAGCAGAAAGAAAGACACAGAACAAAGCATCTTCGGTTGCAGGTCCTTGCTTTTCATCACTTTGAACATTCCATGCGAGTCCCTTCTGGCCTAAAAAGTTTCTGTTGAGAAATCAACTGACAGTTATGGCAGCTCCCCTGCAGGTAACCAATTGTATCTCTTGCTTCTTTTAAGATTCTCTCTTTGTCTTTAATCTTTGCATTTTAACTATGAGGTCTTGGTGTGGGTCTCTTTGGGTTCACATTGTTTGAGACTCTCTGTGCTCCCTGGACTTGTGTGTCTTTTCCCTTCAACAGATTAGGGAAGTTTTCAGTCTTTATTTCTTCAAATAGTTTCTTGATCTCTTTGTCACTCTCCTCTCCTCCTGGGATCCCTACAAGGAAGATGTTGTTATGCTGCATGTTGTCCAAATAGTCCCTTAAACTATCCTCGTCCTTCTAATTCTTTTTTCTTCTATGCTGTTCTGATTGGGTGTTTCCCAGCTTGTCTTCCAACCAGCTGATTCCATCCTCTGCTTCATCCAGCCCTACTGTTTAATTCTTCCAGCGCATCCTTCCTTTCAGGCCTTGCAACCTTCACTTCTGGCCGGTTCTTTTCTATGGTTTGCAGGTCTTTTTTATGCAGTTGAGCCTCCTCATAACCATTACCTTTAACCTTTGTATCTGAGAAATTACTTGCCTCTATCTCATTTAGCTGTTTTTCTGGAGATATCTCTTGTTCTTTCATTTGGGGCTTGTTTCTTTGTTTCCCCACTTTGGCTGCTTCTTTGTGTTTATTTCTATGTATTAGGTAGATCTGCTATGACTCCCAGTTTTCCTGGGGTGGCCTTATCTAGTAGATGTCCTGTGGGGTCCAGTGGAGCAGTCTCCTTGATCCCCTGAGTGGGGTGCTCCAGTAATGTCCTTGTGTCGATTATATGGGCCTTCTTCTTATAATTGAGGCTTAGCTGCTACTGGCCCATTCATGTGTGAGATCAACCCTCAGGCTGGCCAACTATGAAACTCAATCCTAACCATGGCGTGCAAGCTGCTGTGCAGGTGCTGACCACATGAAGAAGAATTCACCTCAGCAACTTCCCGCCCCTGCTGAGATCTCCTTCTAAATATGCCGTTTGTGAAGTGTACTGGATCCTGCTCTGGTGTCGCCTGAAGCTGGCCAATGTGTATGTTGGCTCTGGGCTTCATTGTAGAGACGCTACGCAGGCCTATGACATGTTCCCTGTGACTTGCCCTGGGCAATGTTTTGCATTACAGGCGATCGACAGTTTGTGGCTGCCTCTGCCAAGCACCGGAAGAACCAAACTGTGCACCAAGGCCAACTAATACCAGGGCCCAGGCTCAGGTCAACAAAAGTCCCAAGGCACCCTGAGATCCACCCTAACATGCATCTATCTGCCGGCTGCCTGTTAGGCCCAGTTACTGAAAGAGACTCTGTCGAAGTTGGGAGGATGAGGCTAGTGGATTTCCAGTGAGAAAGAAGTGCTTGCTGGCCAGGCTTCAGGGAAGAGAGTGGGTATAAGCCCCACCCCAGAGACACAACACTTAGTCTGTCCCAGATTTTGCCCCAATCTTGGCAGGATGGAGCAAACAGAAGCCACGCAGGTGGGGCCTCCAAAGCCCAGAGGTGGTTATAGTGAATCTCCCAGGAGGGGGAAGTGCCAGTCAGGTTCACAGGAAAAAAGGGGCAATGGCCCCCAACCCAAAGCCAGACAGCTCAGTCACCAACACCCCCTGAGTTTTTCCAGACCTAAGAAATACAAGAACTGATCAATGAATTAGTAAAGCAGCAGGACACAAAACATATTCCCAGAAATCAGTTGCATTTTACATGCCAATAATAAACTATCAGAAAAGAAAACTAAGAAAGCAATCCTATTCACAACTGCTTCAAAAAAAAATACCTACAAATAAAATTAATTAAGAATGTAAAAGACCTGGACTTGGAATATTATAAGACACTGAAGAAGGAAACTGAAGAAAATACAAGTAAGTGGAAGCATGTACCATGTTCATAGATAGGAAGAATTAACATCATTAAAATGTCCATACTACTCAAAGCACATCCAGTCTACACATCCAGTGCATTTCCAATCAAGCAAGATACCAATAGCATATTTCACAGAACTTGAACAAATATTCCAAAAATTTATATGGAACAAGGGAAGACCCCAAATAACAACAGCAATCGTGACAAAGCAAAGTTGGAGGAATCATGCTACCTAATGTCAAACTACACTACAAGGACAGAGTAATCAAAGCAGCCTGGCACTGGCATAAAAACAGACACACAGATCAACAGAATACAAGAGAGAGCCTGGAAATAAACCTACACTTTTATAGTCAATCGATATTTGACAAAGGAGGCAAAAACAGGCAATAGGGTTAAGATAGTCTGTCTAATAAACAGTGTTGGGAACACCAGACAGATACAGGCAAAAAAATTAAATTAGACTGACTTCTTACACCATACACAATAAACTCAAAATGAATTACAGACTTAAATGTTAGACTCAAAACCATATAAACCACAGAAGAAAACAGGTAGTAAAATCTCAAGTACTTTTTCTGACATAGCACCTCAGACAAGGGACATGAAAGAACAAACACATGGCACTACATCAAACTAAAAAGCTTTTGCACAGCAAAGGAAATTATCAACATAATTAAAACACAACCCACTGAATGGGAGAGCATAGTCACCAGTGATGCACCTGTTAAGGGCTTAATATCCAAAATTTGTAAAGCACTTACAAAGCTCAACACCAAAAAAACAAACAATCCAATTAAGAAATGGGCAAAGGACCTGAACAGACACTTTTCTGAGGGGGACATAGAGAGGGCCCAGAGACATATGAAAGATGCTCAGCATCACTAGCCATCAGAGAGATGCAAACTAAAACCACCATGAGATACCACCTGACACCGGTCAGAATGGCCATCATAAACAAATCAACAGACTACAAGTCCTGGCAAGGATGTGGAGAAAAGGGAACCCCCCTGTGCACTGTTGGTGAAAAGGCAGGCTGGTGCCACCACTGTGGAAAGCAGTATGAAGTTTCCTCAAAAAATTAAAAATGGAACTTCCTTATGACAGTGTTTCTGCTTCTAAAAATATATCTGAAGAAACCCAAAACACTAATTTGAAAGAATACATGTAGTCCTATGTTCATTTCAGTGTTATTTACAACTGCCAAGATTTGGAGGCAGTCCAAGTTCCGCTGGTAAACAAGTGGATAAAATACTGTGGTACACATACACAATGGACTACTACTTAGACGTAAAAATAAGGAAATCTTATCCTTTGTGACAGCACAGGTAGGCCTGGAGAATATTATTTAAGTAAAATAAGCCAGTCAGAGAAGGACAAGTACCATATGATCTCATTACTTTTTTGGAATCTAATCAACAAAATAACAGACAAAACAGAAACAGACTCCTAGGCAGAGGACAGACTCACAGCTGTCAGAGGGGAGAGGGGCTGTGGTGCTGGATAAAAGAAGTAAAGGGATTAAGAAAAAACAAACAAACAAACACAAAACTATCCTCAACAGAGACAACAGTATGGTGATTACCACAGGGAAGAGGGGTGAGGGAGGAGGAAGAGGGTACATGGGGGACAAATGGTGATGGAAGGAGACTTGACTTTGAGCGATGAATATACAGTACAACACGCAGATGATGTGTTACAGAATTGTACACCTGAATCCTATTTAATTTTATTAACCAATGTCACCCCAAGAAATTCAATTAAACATTTTGAAATAAAAGAAAGCCATAGATGCGAGGATGCATTTTAAAAAGAAAACGTTTGTAAGAAGACTCTATGCTTTTTTAATTTACTTGGATAACTCTCATCAGAAAAAAACCCACTTGTAATTGGAAATCAGGCAGCATGCATACGTATAGCACTCCGGTCATCAAGGTGTCTGGACTGTCATTTGCTCTGGCATGCTCTCATGAGCACTCAGGGCTTGAGCGTGAGGCGGAGTGGACTGGAACGGACCTTGCAATTCTCAGTGGAATAAATACCACACTAAAGCCCATGCTGCTGCTCCCCTCAGTGACTGAAAAGTTCAGGGCCAGTCATCAGTGTCCTCACCAGGACTGACTAAGTTTTTGAAAGAACATACCTATCTGTGCTGCTTACAGCATCATTTTCCACCTTCGAGTATCTCAGGCATTAGCAGGCGTGGTTTATATATGATGTTATTCTGTTTTCCAACAAGTTCTATGACACTAGAACTCTAACAAAAGAGTGGCCCTTACGCCCAGGGTCACACTGTAAACTGCTTCCTTCACCTCGCATGTATCTCGTAACTCTTTTGTGGTCTGGCTGTCCCTCTACACCGGTACACAGACCCACAGTCACACACACAGTCTCCGACACCCATCCACTCCCCATCCACACCTCCACTGCTTCAGGCCGCACAGCAGTCACCTCCAAAGCTAACAGGGACTTCCACACACCTTCTCTCGGTATGTTTTAGCTCTCTTTTCAGGTTTAATTTCAAAATCAACTGGGATTTACCTTAGTGTGAGGTAAGAGAGAAGCAGCCTAACCTTTAAACGTGAATGGCTGTTCTAAACATGTAGAAAACCATCCTCTACCACTGTTCTGAAATGCCACCCTTAACACATACACAGACACCGGGTCTGCTTCAACCATTGCTAATGTGTAACAGTATCGTGCTGCTTTAAGTGTTTTGGCTTTACAGCACTTTCTGTCTTCATTATCGTCTTCTAAAATAGTGTAAGTCACTCCTGTGTCCCACATTATTCTTTAGAATCACCTGTCCCATTGCCCTCACCTACCGACTCGCCCACCGCACACACAAACGCACCCACAAGCACCACTGTGATTCGGATCAGCTCTCACCAACCCACTGATTTTAGAAGTAAAAAATTAAGACTACGAATTTTCTACAACCCATACTTAGGAATGTGTAATGTTCTCAAGGTTGTTTACGGGTTTTCCTCGAGGGCTAATTTGTTATCCATCTTTGTTATTATGAAGTAATGAAAATAACATTTTGTTTTATTAGGCTCAAATTTGTTTGTTTTGAATGTGTAGAAAAAAATCAAACCTATTAACTATGTTACTCTAATTCTTCATATTTTTCACCTTTTGACAATTTCTGAAAATACGTATTAGCATCACCCATGTGGCTGTGGTTCTGTTAGATTTTCTTTCTTCTTAACAAGAGTTTAGGAATGATGTTTTATGTGATGTCGTTTGATGTGCGAAGGTCCTAACTATCGTGATTTCTACCAGACGACATTACATGTCAGTAAGAACACCCTGTCTTTTCCCCGCAGCGTATCCACATGAAGAAACACTTTCAGAGACCGATACAGCAATGCTTACTTTTATTACGTTAGTATTGCCTGCTAGGACTCACTTATCCCTTTACCTCCAGTCTGTATTAGGACTTGTCTTCTAAACGGGACAAAACTAGATTTGCATTTTAATTTACACTGTGAGTTCCTACTTTTATTAAATTAGCCCATCCTTTACAATATGCTATAATACTTTAGAATAAATAAAATACTTGTGTTAAGACAACTACTATATTTAGCCTAATTAGTGACATTTTAATTATTCCTGACTATGATACATCCTTATTGTGCTTTTACCCTTCCTATTTTTTTCTGTGCCTTTATCAAGTTTTCTTTTTTCCTTTTTTCACTTTGCAGCCAAACCCTTTACATGTATGTCGAACTACCAGCCTCACCAACTTTTGGTCCCTCTTATTATGCAGGTAACAGAAAATTAATCTAATCTTTCTCCCTTTTTTATTCCTGTATGACCAAAAATAGTCACAAAATATTTTATATTTGGAATAATAGCAGTAAATCACCTTAAGACCACTCTGGAATTTAATAAACTCATGTAATATCTCTATGAGCCAGGAACAGGGAGGACAAGTTAACTTCGTATTTAATTAGTAAGAAGTCAGTTCCATTTATCTTTCCAACATCTCTGCATCCTACAAAAGACAAAGCTCTTACCGTTTCTTTTGGAATCTGCATCTGGCTTGGCTCTGCATTCTAGAAGAATTGAAGAAAAACATAAATACAGACTGACCAAAGCCATCTTCAAAACACAGGGACACAAAGCTTTACTTAAAGGAAATTTCTCTGGTTTTTAAAATCCACACAATACAGAGAGGGTGATTATATTCTGACTAATGTATTATTCTGCCTTGTAAACTTTCACTGATCTTCTCACAGTTCTCTTGTGCGTGTGTGTCTTAAGAACACTTTCTCGATGTAAGTTGTTACTTGCTCATTCACAGTATATCATCACGTGATTATACAGAGGAAACAAATCTCATCAAAAGGCTTTTCCAATCATAGCACTGTTTCTCATTTATTTGTGATTTTCCTAATAAATCTAAGTTAGAAGGTATATTATAATTTGATAGCTAGACCAGATAATACCATTGTGACCCCAAAACATCAAAATATTACATAGGTTTTAAATGTGATTTTTTTCATGTATGGTAAGGTAGCTTTGTATCATGGGTAGTTACCAGGTTGATTTATTTAAAAGGCACATATTGATAAAAAGTCTCATTTCATACACAGAAATTATATACAGACACCCAGGCAGAAGAAAAGAATTTGATAGTTAGACTCAAAGATCATTTTAAATGACCCTCTTTAACTTTTCAGGATTTTACTCTTTTAAATCTTGACAAGCAGCTGCAGCATGAGTAACAGACTGATCGGCTCACTCCTTAATGAAAAACTCACAAGCAATAAATTAATTAACCAAGAAAAGTAAGTAGGCAGCAGAAGGGGAAAACAGAAGCCTGGAAAACCGAAACTGGACAAGAAGAACCTGAAGAACCTCAAGCGGCCGTGTACTGGTACTAACTCTGGAAAGGCTGCCTGAGAGCAGGGCTGAAGCTTCGGCAATCTGAGAACGCTAACACCCAGTTCACGTGCCCTGAGCCAAGGCTTCTCAAATCACATCCAGATCTCGGTTTTGTTTTAGGTACTCATTCACAACTTCTGAAGACACCTACAGGTTTATGACCAGGTGGCATTTTAAATACAAAATTGGATAACATGGGGGGAAAGAGTAATGATTAAATATTTTAAGACAGAAATTACAAAGTTTTTATAATTTTTCAAAATCTTCTTGAAATAAAAGTGTTCACTTTTCAGCTTTATCAAAATCTGATTTTCACAAAGTCACAGAAAATTTTAGATCTGTTAGTAACCATGGGATGGGATATTCTCACAACTAAAATTTATCTGGCTTATAAGAATGAATATTTATTCATCATGACATATCCATATTTGAAGTATTAGCTTAAGAGATTTAGGGCTATAGGACAAATTTGGGGCCTGTACCCGTAAACCCTTACCACTCTAGTATATCTGAATTGTTTTTTAGATAAAACTGGAAGGTAGCTGAAAGAGATGTCAAATGACCCAACTAGAACCTATTTTGAAATATTTAAATATCACTTGTATTTGAAGTAAAACAATTCTCATCACATCAAAAGATAAAGGAGATTCCTTCGATTATGTTGATTTTATAATATAAACAAAACTACTTTCTGCAGAAAAACACTTAGAATTATGTCAATTTAATACACATACTTCCTTTGCACCAACACTAGATAAATACCCCCTGTAATATTTAGATGTGTTGATCAATGCACAAAAAGTAAAACAGTTTGCACACAAATAAGGGCCTTTTCATTTGATTTATGTCATTCCAAATAATGTCTTTATCAGTATTTAATGGCCATGGGGCTTACTGCCACTCAAGTCTTTTGATTTTCAGTAATAATGTTAATAATGGTACTCTTTTTCATACAAAAAGCAAGCATCTTTACTTGGTTTAGCCACATGGACTATGAAAATCTGAAATTCGAAGATGTGTAATGTATTACAGAACACGGCAAGCTTTCAACAATAGCCTTTGAAGTGACAGTGGCAAAAAAATCTCTGTATTCAATCAGTCCCTCTGAAGTCATTCAGTAACAAGCATTTACTGTCCTACAAAATACCCCTGCAGTCTGACTTTTAAACGCCCCCATACTCAGCACTGTAGAGATCTATTTCCACAACTCAGGAAATATGAGAAAAGAATGTCTGTGCTAAGTTAAGGCTGAGAGACAGAAAAGATGGAAACTGCCTGGACAATGTCTCAATGAGCGCTGGCCCTCAGGTAGCCAGCCCAGACCCCTGGCTCACGTGCATCGGAAATCTCTCATCTGCTCTAAGTTTACACACCAGCTCCCTTGGGTGGAAGGCATCCTCTTGGCGAAAGACCAGAAGGCTCACGGTCCCTTCCATCTTGGTGCTTCTCAACAAGGAAACAACTTCTTCTTGGGATTTGCCCGCTAAATCTACTCCATTTACCTAAAACAAATTTAAAAAAAGTTTTCAGCTGCAACCCTATGCAAACAGATAACAAAAGAAAAGACATTCTAGAACTGATCATATCAGTTATAAAACATAACTCATCTCATGGTAAATTCTGAAGGATCTGGTCATCACCAGGCTTTTGTGGTTAATAAAGAAATGCAGACCAAGAATCTAGAAATGAGACAGGAAGTAATAAATCTTTTAGTGCTTATCAATAAGCCAAAAGCTACAGCCACCAGAGCACTAACAAGTAACAAGCAATACCCAAATGCATCTGAAGTGCCCAGTTAACACGAAACTGCCTGGCTCTCAAGTGGGAACCTTGGTGGCCGTGTGCAGCACCGGTTTTCTTACACCAGAATAAAGGCTGCGGTTTTTATAGCGGGTAGAAAAAACACACTAAAAATATCGTGGTGTATTTTAACTTTCAATGAAGTTTTACCAAAACTTATGAAGATAACCTTTTCTTTGGGGGTGAGGGGTGCGCGTTAAGGGGTGGCAGGATCAAGCCAAAAAGAACAAGAACTCATGGACTTGGACAACGGTGTGGTGACAGCAGGGGCGGGGGCATGGAGCAGAGTATAAGGATGATAAATGGTAATGGAAATAAGTAAAATTAAAAATAACCTATTAAAAAATAAAATTAAAACAAGGATTAAAAAATTAAGATAATCTTCTTAATCCCTGAAAGGCTAACATTAAAGAAGAATCTCTAAAAATAATCATAATATTTCTGAGGAATAGCAATATTCCACCTTAATATTTTTCAATGTTTTAAGAAAATTCTACCAAAATAGAGATTTGAAACAACCAAATTCATCATTTTTATTTTGTATAAAGCATAATAACATTATATATTTAACAGAAATGAGAGTAGAATTTCCTTTTAAATAGTAATCTACCATATTTTTTTAGATAAAAGTAACATTTTTGTCCAAGACGATTAAGTACATTATTTAAATCGTAATATGAAAATCTTCCTGTAGATAGAATGTTTTGAAATCTCCCCCTGAAT
>VMDR010007729.1:0-39297 GCA_007922815.1 Macrotus californicus
GCATTGTAACTTTATAGCTTGTCATCATGAGCACATCAAATATGAAAGTAGGAGAAATTTCACAACCTATAACTATTGTTTTCAATAATAAAGAACGATGAAACCTGTTCAGAATCTCTCCTCCTCCAGGAGGGTGTGCCCCCTTCCAGCAGATGTTTCAGGTTGTAAATCACTGCGTGTGCAGAGGTTTTGAGGCATTGTTTGTAGCTCCTTGACTAGACTCTTCCCGCACCATTCATTTCTAAAGGAGGCTCTGTCAGTAAACTTCAGGGACTATTGTTACTCAAAACTGTCAGCAAAAATTTTTTTTATCTGCATTCCTCTGAGGAAAAGAAGATTAGCAGCTTACCTCAGATTCTCACTAAAAGGCTAAATTCCACTGAAATAATTAGAGCCTCCTTATGGATATTGCTCTTTATATCCCTCCTTTCTTTTCCTCAGCTGTCTTTGAAACTTAAAACTTGTTGGAAACCCATGGGACCAGAAGTTGTGAAACCCAGGCTCTACTTCCAGTTATGTTATTTACTATGAACCATGAAGCTTTGGGAAAATAGCATCACTCTGAGATTTAGTTTTCTTATCCTAAAAAAAAAAAAAAAAATGGATAGTAATGCCCGGAGCTTCCCCCCCGCAATGGGGAGAAGATGGCCCGAGTTATCCAAAACGAAGAGCCACTACCCGATTCTGCTTCCCCAAATGGGCACAGACATATCAATAAATCAAAACAATGATCTAAATATGAAGAAGGAAACATTTTCAGGATTAAGACACTGTTTAATTTCACTCATCAACTCCATATTGAAAAAGATGTCAAGCCAAGGAAGAGAAGTGTGATTTGTTTTGTCATTGCAGAGGAGACCGAGCCTGGTGCCAACCATGCTGGCTCGGAGTGACAGCAGTGGGAGACTGCTCTTGGGTGAAGTCCTTCTGTCAGAGTCCTTGCTGGAAGTCTTCACAAGACATATTTTGCTAGAATTACATTACACTTAATTCACATTATAAATGGTAGTAAGGTTATTGTCTTAAAAATGGTCACTCCATCTGTACCCCCAAATTACACCGTTTTACTGTATTGTTGTGCGGCCTCACCCATTCGCTGTAGTCCACACTTCTGGGGCACGTCAGGGAGCAGCCATTCTGATGGGTAAGAGTCTCACACAAAATAATGTGTGTGCAGAGATCCCCGAGTGTCGAGTGTAAGTGGTCTTGCACAACATTCTAGCAAAGTAGTGTTTCCCCCTATTTTCTTCTTTCTCTTTCTCATTCTTTTTCTCAATAAAAGACAACACTGAAAAATCGATATGATAGCTAATATATAGTAGAACTTACTATCTGCCATGATTAATGTATTAATTCATTTAGTGCTCGTTACAACCCTATGAGGCGGGTACTAAGGATACCTTATTTTAAAGATAAGGAAAGTGAGGCAGAGAGAGATTAAGTCACCCTTGACATAAATGTTAAGGGGTGGAGCCAAAATTTAAGCTTCTGAGTTTCAGCTACCAAACCAAATGTGATAGTGAAATAGGATGGAACACTGACATTCATTCTTCAATAAGTATTTCTTGAATGAATAGAAAGTACTGGACTTGTTCTCTGGTGCTGGAGATACAAAGTCAGTGAGATTCAATACCTTCTGTCAAGAAGCTTACAGTCTTATTACTGTGCTGTCCAATATGGTAGCCAAAACCCACCATGTGGTTATCTACATTTAAATCTAAATAATTTTAATAAACAATTCAAATAAATTATAATTTACATACACTTCATTATCTAAATTTAAATAATTTAAATAAATGTAAATAATATTTATATGAATGAAATAAAATTTAAAATTCAGTATCCCAGCCACACTTGCCCTGTCTTGAGTGCTTAGTAGGCACATGTGACCAGTGGCCACCATACTGGACAGCACACTCCAGAATATTTCATCACTGCAGGCAGTTCCACTGGACAGAGCTGGTTGTGTTTGGGTGAGAATTAAGGAGACAAAAAGGGAAATTGATCAGCCTTGTGTGAGTGTTATATATGGTGACAGGGTGACCTAGGAGCACAGAAAGGGGCGGGGGGGGGCGGCGGGCGTTGACTCAGGCCACAGGGTCTAGAACTGCTTTTGATTGTCACTGACATCTAAGGTAAGACCCAGAAGGTTAAGTGAGAATTAGACAGGCAAAGAGAGAAAACGGGATATGTGAGGCACAGGGAAGGTATTTCTTAGCTATTTTCTGGGATGACTCAGATCAAACGTTTGGTACTGAAATTCCATCCTCAAAGAACCTGGAATGTTAAGGTGATACAACCTGGAGGCCCAGGATGGAAATGGGTTGTATGATGGGGAGAGGACACGCCCTTCCTCGTGCTGATGCTTTATACCCTGTACTGGGGTGGTGCTGAGCTGCATCACACAGAGCAGGGTCTGCTCTGACTTCTATCCTGTAGCCCTGTTAATCAGAGGTTTTCAACTATCATTTCAAGTCACATCAATGCAAAATGTGTCAGGCTCTGACTCAGTCCTTTTGGGCTAGGTTCCCTTTGTGTTGCTTTAGTTCTATTTCTTATATTGAAAAGAATGTCAGAAAACAGTGACAATTGTGAGGACTTGAAAGGTTTCTTTGCCCACCAAGCCAGGTTCCTAACGGCTTGATGGAGTCAATTTGTATTATTATTATTTTCATAAGAATATTATAGCATGGTGCTTTTGCAAGAAAGATTACTGAATGTGGAAATAGTTTTGTAACTTTTTCTCTACATTTCAAGAACATAAGTTTGGTGCTTTCATTAACATGGTAAGTCATAGATGTTAACAAGAATTTAATAAGCTGTACAAAAAAATCCATTTTCACAGGAACGCACTTAGAATAATATGCATTAATGCATTGGTGAATATATGGGTTCACAAAGGAAGTAGAACTGAATGACTTGTGAAGCAAAGTAGGAGGGTATACATATTTTCATTTCTAGTGTATCAGTTTGTTTGTTTTTTTTGAGTTGCCATAAGACAGATTTTTGACTGAAAATAAACTTTGGTACATTAGTATGTCTTAACTTAAATGGGCCCATCTTTTCTTTAAACTTTATTTAACTGGAAAGCCCCATGACTATTTTTTAAATTAGTTTTCTTTGTTTCTCCTTGTATAAAAAAGACAACAGGAGAGGGAAAGCAGGGACAAAGTCTGGAATCATACATTTAAACTTTATCTCCTGAAATGCTGTTTTTTCCCTTTACAAATAGCCTCAGCATGCATATCTCTAGTTATTGTTTCAACCTACTGTTCTGTAAACTGCAGGTAACCTCACTCACAAAACTCATTATTTGCCTTTCACAACACCTTCCACCGTGCAAAGCTTCTGCGGCACACAGCACAATTTCCTATTTACTATCACCCTGAACCCACACTGCAGGCTTATAATGCAGACAGAACAATTAGCATCACTGCCCTTTTGAGAGAGGAAATTGAGTCTGGGATAGGCTAAAATGAGGACCCCAAATCATTCAGCTGGCCTTCAAACCCAGTCTTTTGGTTCTGCATTCAGTGTTCTCTTTGCAGTTACAATATTGGCCTAGCTGGTTGTGATACTTTTTTACTGCACAAATTCTCAGATCCTTTAGCATAATAATATGCACTGTGGGTTTCTAAGCACAGTATAGTTCATGCTTTTCCCCAATTTTCTTACCATGAAATTTTCTGAGGAAAACCTATTACCATTTATGCTATATGATACTGAATTTCCACAGAATATAGTTTGGGAAAAGGAGCTTTAATGTTGAAAGATGTGTTTGGTGTAGTTTCAAGATTAATTTGAGTGTGTGTGTTTTTTTAAAAAAAATAATGTTTGAAAAAGAGGGAAAATAATTAGTTTCAGTTTCTGGTAGTACAATTTTTTCTACAAAGGAAGTAGATATTTTAAACATAATTTTATTGAATTTCTACTCTTATAGGAAGCAAGGAAACTCTTCAAGGAAATTCATCCTTTTTTATGGTTTCTGTGTCTTTTTTCATGCTGTTGAATATCCTTATAATCATTACTCTAAACTTTCTATCTGATAAATTGCTTGCTTCCATTTTATCTAGCTCTTCTTCTAGAGAATTCTCTTGTTCTTTTAGTTGGGGACTGTTTCTTTGTCTTCCCATTTACACTGCCTCATTGTGTTTATTTCTATATTAGGCGGATCTGTTAAGACTCTGGTGTAGGTATATGTCAGACCCTGCTGGTGACTGGCCTTGGGCAGCCTGTTTGGAGCTTTCAGTGATCCACCGCATGTGGTTCCCTCTACTGGGCCTGTCTGCATGCAGAAAGAGCCAGGCTGTGTGCACCAGGGTGGGCTTGAACTAGCTCAAGGCTAAAGTCTCAGAGCTCCCACAGATCTGCCTCTGTCTGCAGGCTCTCTGTTAGGCTTAAAGAGAGAAAGTCTTTCAGATGTATCCCTCAGCAGGGGTTAAGCGCCATAGGGTGGGACAGAGTAATTCCTGTGGGCAGGGCTATTGATTCCCCTCAGGCTGATGCCATTTCTGAGGGGAGTGCTCTGCCTGAGAGAGAGGGCTTCTGTAGTAAGGGGAGCAACTCAGCACAGGAATCCTGGTGGCTGACCGTTTAGTTCTCCTCCCAGAGCTACCAGCCCCAGACTCTCCTCAAGCATCTCTAGTCCACTTTGCCCTCCCTCTACTGGAGCCCAGGGTAAGAGGCTGTAAGTGGAATTTTGTGCATTGGCCCTTTAAGAGGCTCTCTGCGTCTCTAGCTCTCTCCTTGTTGGATGGAAACCCTGCTGCTTTTCACAGTCCTATATTGCTTGGGTTTCTTTCCTGGTTCAGGGGCTGTAGGCTGGGGAGCCCAGCTTGGGGTTTAAGCCCCCACCTTCTCAGGGAAACACCCCAACTGCTGAAATATCCCTCTGGAACTTCAGCTGCCACCCGTGGGCGCCCTGCCAGCCCTCTCCTGCCTCCTCCACACTCCCAACCTGTCTTGTGGTGAAGTTGCTTCTTCTGTCCATCCTTGGTTATAAGGCTTTTCTCCAGCTAGTGCTCAGTTGGTTATTCAGGATAACTTTTCTATAATTCCGTTGTAACTCCAGTTTGGTTCTGGGATGAGGTTAGTGTAGCTTCCACTTACTCCTCTGCCATCTTGGGTCATCAAGGGATTATTGAATACCCTGAGGGAAAATATAGTATATCAAAATCTGTGGGGCACAGCTAACAGAGTGCTGAAAGGGAAATATGTAGCACTAAGTAAAACATTAGAAAGAACAAAGTTTCAAATTGGTCATTTAAGCTTCCAACTCAAAAACCTGAGACCATGAAACCAGAGCAAACACAAAGCAAGCAGAAGGAAGGGAACATTGTAATGAAGGCGACACAGAAATCACTGTAATTTAAAACAGAAAAGCAATAGAGAAAATAAATCAAAGAGCTTGAAAAGATCAATAAAATTAACAAACCTATATCAAGACAGACAAATGAAAGAGAGAACACAAAAGCTTGACCAAAAAAGTTCATAGCAGATTTACTCATAATAGCCAAAACCTGGCATCAGCCTGTGTATCTTTCCACACTGAATGATTAAACAAAGTATGGGACATCCATACAATGTGATCGTTTTTCATATAAAACAATGGCATAGCCAATATCAAGTATGAAATCATGATCCATTTCTGTACATCCAAGCATTTGAAATTGTCACGTTCTGCCTGACCACAAGGTATTCTCTCTACTTTTCTCTATTTTCTTGATGAAGTAATCAACTTCTTTTTAATTCTGTTTTATTGTTTTACAGATAAGGTTTTTTTTTTGAGGCATGATGATCCAAATGTCAACTTTTGTAGGAAAATGTTGTGTCACTTGTTGGCTCAAAAATTCATGTTTGTCAGAATAAAATCCTTGCTCAAGATACTCTGTAATACAGCCTGCAATTAACTCTTTTTTTAACTTCTATGTCCCCACCCCCTCCCTTTTGACATTCATCAGCTTGTTCTCTATATCAATGGGTCTGTTTCGCTTTTGTTTTGTGTATTTATATTTTTTCTTTCTGTCTGACTTATTTCACTTGCATAATTATCCTCTAGTTCCACCCATATTGTTGCAAATGGCAAGATTACATTCCTTTTTTATTGTTGAATAATATTCCTGTGTGTGTGTGTGTGTGTGTGTGTGTGTGTATATATACTACATTTTCTTTATATGTTCTTCTATTGATGGACATCTTGGTTGCTTTCTTATCTTGGCTGTTGCTAGTAATGCTGTATCATGCAATAAAAATTAATAAACTATTGATATATGCAAGACCTGATGAATACCCAGAGAATTATAAAGTGAAAAAGCCAGTCCCAAAGGTTTCATAGCATAAAATTCCATTTATATAATACTCTTAATAGTGGCAAAATTACAGAAATAGAGAACAGAGTAGTGGTTTCCAGGAGCCAAGGAAGGGATGAGGTGGAAAGGAAGTGCGTGTGGCTATAAAAGGGAAACGTGAGTAATCCCACTGGTGATGGAAATGTTATATATCTTTACAGTATCAATGCAATAACCTGATTGTGATATTGTACTATAGTTTTGCAAGAAGTTATCATTGGAGGAAACTGGGGGTCTCTGTATTATTTTTTACAACTGCATGTGAATCTACAATTAAAAAAAAATTCAGTTTAAATAAATGAATAGACTAGAATAAAAAAAGAGACTGTAAAAATGATCAAGAATTAAATGTAACTTTTATAAATTAGATAAAATTTCCGGGTAAAGACAAAGAATTTAACATAAGCATCCACATTTGCTCCATCTTTAATCACCTAAATGCCTTCTCTAAGGAATATGATATGGAAATTACTGCTAGAGCTTTGCCTGGAGGGGCAAGGAGGGCCAGGGACCTAAGCTACCCCTCCACCCGAACACATAGAGCTCGCTCTTCTCCCCACAGTCGTAGTGTGAACACTTGCCACAAACTTAGCAAAAGGCTTCTGCCAGTCACCTCATCATTAATTTCTTAACACCGTTCTCAATCAATTACATCAATTGGAATCTGTCTAAATAGCTTCTTGGGGTTCCTGGCAACATGTAGGATTTCTTAAACCTCTCAGAAACTTAAGTCCCAATGAACAACTTCTGAAAACCCCTCCATGCTCTGTAGGGTTAGAAGTCTGTGGAGGCCCTCACCTGCTAAGCCATCCTCAGCAGTTAGTGTACTAGGAAGACAGGCCCAAACAGCAGCAGCAGAGGCTTCCTTTTCAGGCTGGCCCCTCCTGCATGCCATCTTGTGCATTTGTAGACACCAGAGAATGTCCAAGGGGCCTCAACAAGCCACAGAGATAACTCGAAGAGCAGAAAATACAGTTCTAACCATTACCTGGTCGGTCTTCTCTCTGATAGATCATTTCCTTCAACTGCAGTAATCACTCTCACTCTCACATTACCAACTCCTTCATCTCTCGGTTCCATGCCTTTTTCAAATCAGACCTCAAGACTTTTCTAAATCAGAAGCTAACCAAACTTTCTGTTACTGTAGGCCCGGGGATGTTATGAACAACATCTGTCAGACGCTGGACCTGACATCCACTCTCTTCTCTACTGCAGCGGACAGGAATTTGATCACAAATACAAGGTAAGATGGAAATTCTGTAAAGAACACAAGACATATAAGTATTGTTTCCTTATTGATGCTACAATGGAAAAAGGTAAGGATTGAATTACTTTATCATCTCAGTTATACTCACATTTTTTCCTGACAGCACTTGACATGAACCCTAATATCTCTTGTAGAGGAATTTGAAATCTAAGACCATGAGGTAAAATCTTATGATTTAGAATATTTTGCTTTAAGAATAGATGTGTCTATTTATAAAGCAAACTTCTTTTTTGTCCCTAAAGAAAAGAAACCATAAAAGTGGGAGCATCTTCTATTTTTATAAACAATATAGTAAGTAAAGTACAAGAGAATTTTGTTGCGTAAATAATAAGTAAGTCACTGACAGTTAGACTCATAACCCCTTGACAATGCTCTCATAAGTCAGAAGTTTCTCTTGATGCATAGAGTCTCCTGTGCAAAGTTGAATGTTTATTCAAGGAGTCACCAAAGAGCATTCACAGGCCCAGGGTTCATTAGCTCTGGAACCATATATCAGCTGTGTGATCACTTAATAGCTTCAGGACCTTGAGCAAATCACTTTTCTCTTCTCTGTCAGATATCTGTCCCTACCTACTTCCTAAAAATTACCCTCAGACAGGACTCCATTCACACTGATAACTCTGAACTTCACATTTCATCTCATTCTATTCCATTCCACACAATATGAATTAATTGGTTTATGACCCAATTCAAAATACTATGAGAAAAAAATGCATATTCTTTAAGTTCAGCTTTTGATAAATTATGTATACTTGAAATAAAATTATGGTAGTTTAGGTTTCAATTACAAGTAAATTATTTAATTCTAATCAGTTTGTAAGGACATATGGTATGTGGGCAGAATTTACAGAGATAAATGACTAACTAAGGAAAAAGTCATTTAGCAGTAGATTCCTAGGAACTTGGGTTTTGAAAAGACCTTAAAGAATATTTGGTCAAATCAAAGAATTTTGTCTCCAGCAGCTAAAATAGTAGGAGTTTCTGATGAGTTAATGAAGGCTTCTTTATTTGGATAGCTCAAGACCACATTAGACATTTCTTCAGTGCCGGGTAGCTTACTTGGAAATTTTTTCCTTGGGGTGAACTACTTTTCCTCCTTCCAGCTGCCAAGCTTTGGTTTTAATTTTGCCTTGTGCTGTCAGATAGAAACTTCTCCCTTTCCTATGGCATGCCTTCCAGTATTGCAGACAGTCTTTCTTCCCTAGTCTTCTTTGTTGTAGCTTAAAAAATCTCTGCATGAAAGTTCTGGCATATACAATGTTCCCCTCTCTCCTAAATCAGTAAGCATGTCCTCCATTGAGGACTGAAAAACAAAACAGAGACTTCCGGCCAAGATGGAGGCGGAGGTAGACACACTTCACCTCCTCACATAACCATAAGGATCACAACTAATCTCAAAACAAAATACAACCAGAAATGCCAGAAAATTGAATTGTATGAAAGTCTGACAAGCAAGGATTTAAAGAAGAAATATTCATCCAGACAGTTAGGAGGGATGGAGATGGGGAGCCGGTCAGAGAGGACGCAGTGTGGCAGTGGTGGTCAGGCATCGGTGGCAGCCAGCAGAACAGGTGGTCCCACATTCACCTATGGCAGATAAAAAGGAGGGACACGTGGGGAGCCAGTGATCCCAGTCCCCAGGCCAGACCTCGCAGCCCAAGATTCTAGCACTGGGAGATAAAGCCTCATAACTCTTGGCTATAAAAATCAGTGGGAGTTGGGGTGGCAGAAAAAACTGCTGATCTCTCAGGAGAGTCCATTTAGAGAATCCCCATAGCCCTAGAACATACACAAACCCACCCACTCTGGGATTTAGCACCATAGCAGTAGCTAGAAGGGCACCAGTTGCATACATGAAGTGGGGGAAATAACTGGAAAGGGGGTAAGAACCAGGCAGGTGGCATTGTTCCCACTCAGACTCCTATCCCACATATAGCATCACAAAGCGGCAAAGCAGGTTGCCCCACCCTGGTGAATACCTAAGGATCCACCCCTTACAACATAACAGGTGCACCAAGACAGAGTCTAAGCAGCTCTACCCAATACACAGAAACAAATACAAGGAGGCTGCCAAATCAAGGAGACAAAGAAATATGGCCCAAATGAAAGAACAGATCAAAACTCCAGAAAAATAAATGTATTTTGCTCTGTATAATAAACACTTTTTTTGCCAAAATTTTTGAAGGAAAAATAAGGATATGCATTATAAATATGTAGTACCTGAAATACCTTGTATCTGTTTTTGAGTTTTGTAATTATTTGTTACATAAAATTTCTTGTACCATAATATGTTCAGAAATAAATGCTGAAATTCCTTTATAATAACAAAACAAGTATCTAAATATAAGTAAGTAAATAAATAAATAATTGAATTAAAAAATTAAAACAAAAGATTTTTTTCCTAACTGTCTGGGCAAAAAAACATGGGTGCACATTGTACATGGCAATATATGGTAAGCGAAAGGAAAGTAGCCAGCCTACCAGATGTAGGATTCAAAACATTGGTAATATGGATGCTTACAGATCTCATTAAGTTCAGCAAATGCATAAGGGAAGAAATGAAGGCTACCCTAGGTGAAATAAAGAAAAATCCACAGGGAACCAATAGTGAAGGGAAGGAAGCCAGTTTTCAAATCAACAATTTGGAACATAAGGAAGAGATAAACAGGTTGCAGTACAGAATGAAGAAACAAAAATTCAAAAAAACAAGGAGAGAATAAGAAGACTCTGGGACATATCCAAATGTGCCAACATCCGAATCATGGGGATGCCCAAAGGAGAAGAGGAAGAATAAGAAATTGAAAACTTACTTGAAAAAATAATGACAGAAAACTTCCCTAATTTGACAAAGGAAATTGACATACAAGTCCAGGAAGCATAGAGAGTCCTAAACAAGTTGGTCCCAAAGAGAACCACACCAAGACACATCATAATTAAATTGCCAAAGGTTAAAGATAAAGAGAGAATCTTAAAAGCAGTAAGAGAAAAACAGAGAGTTACCTACAAAGGCATTCCCATAAGACTATCAGCTGATTTCTCAAAAGAAACTTTGCAGGCAAGAAGAGGCTGGCAAGTATTCAAAGTGATGAAAGGCAAGGGCCTACAACCAAGATTACCCTAACCAGCAAAGCTATCATTTAGAATGGAAGGGCAGATAAAGTGCTTCCCAGACAAGGTAAAGCTAAAGGAGCTCATCATCATCAAGCCCTTATTATATGAAATGTTAAAAGAACTTATCTAAGAAAAAGAAGATCAAAACTATGAACAATAAAATAACAAACTCACAACTGAATCTAAAAAAACAAAAACAAAAATAAACTAAGCAAAAAACTAGAATGGGAACATAATCATAGAAATGGAGATCACATGGAGGGTTACCAGCTGGGAGGGGGAAGGGGCAGAATGGGGAGAAAGGCCCAGGGATTAAGAAGCATAATTTGTACATACAAAATAGACAGGGAGATGTTAAGAATAATATAGGAAATGGAGAAGCCAAAGAACTTATATACATGACCCATGGACATGAACTAAGGGCAGAGGGTTCCTGGAGGGAAGGTAGGTACTGGGCAGAGGGGCACAAAGGGGAAAAAATAATTGAGACAAATGTAATAACATAATGAATAAAATATACTTTAAAAAAGCCAACCAACCTGTGTATGAATGTGGATACCTGTTTTATTTGTAATAGCCTAAAAGTGGAATCATCCCAGATGTCCATCAGTAGGTGAATGGTTAAATAAACTCTGATGTATCCATACCATAGAATATGACTTAATGATAAAAAGGAACTATTAATACTATTAATATATATAACTAGGATAAACCTCCAGAGATATATCTGAAGGAAGAAGAGAGGCAAAGCCAATCCTAAAAGTTTACATAATGTATGCTTCCATTTATGTGACATTTTCGAAATGACAGAATGGAAGTCAGGTCAGCAGTTGCAAGGGCTTAGAAGCAGGGTAAGGCTAGAGGAATGAAGCCAGGGTGGTTACAAAACAGCAACAGCATAGGTCCTTATGGTGATGGAACTGTTCTGTACCTTGACTATGATTGTGGGCACACAAGCCTGCACATTTGATAAACTTGCAAACAGCTAAATACACACAGGCACAAAAACGAGCTCACAGAAAACTAGGGAAATCTAAGATTGGTGGTTTGAATCACTGTCAAGATTCTGGTTGTGATACAGGAGTATAGTTCTGTAAGGTGTGACCAGTGGAGGAAGCTGAATAAGGAGTCTGTGGGTTCTCTCTGTATTATTGCTTACACCTGGATGTGAATCTACGGTTTTCTCAATGAAAATTCAGTTTAACAAGATCATACACGAACTATCGTCCTCTTCTCCATCACCTCACTGCAGCACACACACACACACACATACACACACCTCTTTGAATGAGGGGTACACCCACCCTTAAGACTCTCATCTTAGGCAGTCCTAAAGACCCAAGATTAAGAACTCCATCTTTAAAAACTAAGGCAATTAGAGATGAGTGTTTGTGGTTCAATATGTTATATACAGTCTGGAAATCTCTGCAGCCAGGTGTAGTAGACAAAGCTTTCAATCAGGCTGGGGACTGAACAATTGCTTTCCAGCAAAGGGAAAGAATCCCAGAGAAGTCTGAGGTATCTAGGACACGGGGCAGGTATTGTCAGATGTTGAAGGATCTTGAGCTGTGATGATGAGTAGGGATTTCATTTCAGAAAACAGTATTTTAGGGAAGTATCCAGGGGAACATAGGGCTACAGGCATAGGTAGTAGACTCTGACTAGGACCTCAGAACACTCCAGCATGGATCACAGACCAGTGCCTGTCTGCCAGCTGCCTGTTTCCAGCCTGTGAAGAAACTAGTACAGGCAGAGGGAGTTCAGATTTAGAAACTTGTCCTTTGCCACAGATTGTTTGAGACGCTCTGCTCTACAAGGCTACCATGGATATCCAGAGGTGAGGAGATGTGGGCCTTGGAAGTGGTTAATCTAAAAGAGCAAAATGAAATCTGACGGAAGTTTGAGCATCACATTGGAAATAGTGCTGAAAATCGAAGTAGGATGTAACATCATAAACTATTATCAGAATACTGGAGGAAACAAAGGATTAACTTTATCACTGGGAAAACATTTCCTCCAAAACTACGATAGAAACTTCTGGGGAGAAAATCACAAAGAATTCATTTTTTCCCTCTATTTCAGACAGGGTTGCTATTATTTTTCAAGAAAGCATTAACTGAACAAGGAGTTTTTCAAATAAACACTCAGTGAAGGAGGGAACAAGCCTAACTGATTTTTTTCAGTCTTTTATATTTTAAAAAGCCATTAAAAGATTCAAATGCTTGAGGTATTACATAAATTATCCTATTATTGTACCAATGAAAGGATTTCACACCCATCCATTTACTTCTGATTTGATTTGCCTGCATGAAAATTTTTTGTTTTGAAAAATATTTGTCATGCTGCAGTTATAATTCATATTATTCAAGAAACATATTTAAAAGGTAAGGTTTAAGTGCCTTATTAGGAGAAAAAATCTTAGCCTCACATAGCTACTTAATAGTCCACTTCTTTTCACAGTATATTTGCCAGTCACCTAAAATTAATTGTCCTTAGAAACTTAATAGAAAGGTAATTTCACTGCATGGCTTACAATTTGTGTATCTTCTATCAAATAGCCTATTTGGTAAGTGACAGAGAGTAGATGAACACTGGCTGGTTGCTTGTTGTTTACAGTCTCTGCAGCTGGAGAAAAGGCCATCAGCACAGTGTTCTGGAATAGTTATAACAGCAAAAATGTACCTAACTGAATCCTGGAATTGTACAGAGATGATACTTTGTGGCATCATCCCTCTTTTTGAGATAGCCCTCTGTGTCTGCCTTTCCGACCAATTCCCTGCCCCTCCCACTCAGGTCCATGTTCAGGGCCTCAGGAAGGGTGTGAATGGGTTCTCAGCTGAACCCCAGCTTTACTTCCCAAAAGCCTAAGAGGAGAGCATTGAGTGAGGACAAATATGAAGAAAGATTTCTTTTTAAAAAAGATTTTATTACTTTATTGTTGTTCAATTACAGTTGTCTGCATTTCTTTAAGAGCAAGCAAAGATCCCGCAAGTTTGGAAGGAGGAAAAAAAAAGAAAGCAGGATTCCCAAGAACGAAAGAGATGGCCAGACCCCAGAGATATCAGCTGTGTTGTATGTCTAAGAAAGACAGGACCATAGACAGGCCAGGGAACAATTTTCATGCCCTGAGAATAATACTGAGCAACAGAAAGTCAGATCTGAAGAAGCCATGGGTACCAGGACTCTGAGCACTTCAGTGCAGTGTGTGGACCAGTGGCCATTCTCCTTCAGCCACCTCAGCACCTTAAAACTGGATAGGCTCTTACAATTAAGGAAGAACACCAAGGAGGTCAGTGGTGGGAAGAGGGGGGAGAAAACTCCTAGAAGAGCTAATGCCAGTTTTCTGCTCGCTCCCAGCAGACCAGAAGACCAACAGGAAAAATTAAGTTATGGAACATAAAGTTACATTTCTTGCTCACCTGAGTTTGGGGAGTGAGATTCAACCCACCACAAATTAGGCACACACAGTATATGTGAATCCCATATAATATTGGTGTCACATGACGGACAATTACTTTTCACCTTTCATTATGTATGTACAATGTGCTTAAGTAATTGCCATGGCTGTCTAAATTCAAACTATCTATAAAGTGATTTGTATTAAAGGCAAGGCAGCCTATGTATGTGTACATGTATGTATATAGAATAGGGCCAGTGGGGGCTGGGGAAGGACAGATGTCAGAGGAAGAAAGATTAACCTTCGAGTCCCTTAATTTAGAATTTGAATGTACTCCAAACAAAAAATGATTCTCTCCATTTCTTCATTGTGGTGGCCTAGTAATCCTTATCACAAAAAGTCACTGAAACCAGGAGAGCTTGATTTGAACTACCAGATTTGCCTGAGTCTCTCACGTTTACCAATGGCGGGCTTACTCTGTTATTGTATTTTAGTCCTAAATGAATGTCTCCTTAAGATTGTTCTAGGATGAGAATAGCAAACTGTTTTTCATACTTCACATCTGTCCAGATATATCTGCAAAATGTTACCTTCCTCCACAACATTATGTCATCCTAAACAAGACACATCTGGAAATTTTAAATGAACAAATCAAAATATAAGTAACAAGAAAAACAAAAATGAAAAATGGAAAGGTATTAGAAGTCTAACCTGCTTTTCTCCAGAGTTCTAAATTCATTATCTGGGGGGTGGTTGATCCAAGAAATCAAACCATAGGATAAACAAAAAAAGTAAAAACCCCAATTTTAAATGAAGCTATCAAGTCAAAACAAAACTAATGGGAATCAGTAAGCCCATTCAATTCCTATTGGCAAAAAGGCAAAAAGAAACCAGATCACCAGCACCAGAGGGGCCCAATTTGACTGTGGGTCACAAGGAAAGTCACTTCCCTACTGCAGAGAGTGGAGCAGGCGCCATTGTTCCCTCTCGGACCTTTCCCCCACCTACAGCGTCACAACGCAGCAGCCTGGGTTGCCCTGCCCTGGTGAACACCTAAGCCTTCGCCCCTTACTACATAACAGGTGCACCGAGACAACAAAAATGGTCCAAATGAAAGAACAGATCAAACCTCCAGAGAAAAAACAACTAAGTGACCAAGAGATAGCCAATCTATCAGATGTACAGTTCAAAACACTGGTAATCAGGATGCTCACAGACTTGGTTGAATTTGGTCACAAATTAGATAAACAAATGAAGGTGACAATAAGGGAAATGAAGGCAAATGTACAGGGAACCAACAGGGATGGGAAGAAAAACAGGACTCAAATCAATGGTGTGGTCCAGAAGAAAGAAGGAAACATTCAACCACAACACAATGAAGAAACAAGAATTCAAAAAATGAGGAGAGGCTTAGGAACCTCCAGGATGTCCTTAAACGTTCCAATATCCGAATCATAGGGGTGCCAGAAGGAGAAGAGGAAGAGAAAGAAATTGAAAACTTATTTGAACAAATAATGAAGGAGAACTTCCCTACTTTGGCAAAGGAAATAGACTTCCAGGGAGTCCAGGAAGCTCAGAGAGTCCCAAAGAAGTTGGACCCAAGGAGGAACACACCAAGGCACACCATAATTACACTACCCAAGATGAAAGATAAAGAGAGAATCTTAAAAGCAGCAAGAGAAAAGGAGACAGTAACCTACAAAGAAGTGCCCATCAGACTGTCAGCTGATTTCTCAAAAGAAACCTTGCCGGCAAGAAGGGGCTGGAAAGAAGTATTCCAAGTCATGAAAGGCAAGGACCTACATCCAAGATAACTCTATCCAGCAAAGCTATCATTTAGAATGGAAGGGCTGCTGAAGTGCTTCCCAGATAAGGTCAAGTTAAAGGAGTTCATCGTCACCAAGCCCTTATTCTATGAAATGTTAAAGGAACTTATCTAAGAAAAAAGAAGATAAAAAATGGGAACAGTAAAATGACAACAAACTCACACTTATTAACAACCGAACCTAAAACAGAAACAAAAACAAACAAAGCAAACAACTAGAACAGGAACAGAATCACAGAAATGGAGATCACATGGAGGGTTATCATCAGGAGAGTGAGTGGGGAGAGAGGGGGAAAAAGTACAGGGAGTAAGAAGCATAAATGGTAGGTAGAAGATAGACAGGGGGAGGTTAAGAATAGTATAGGAAATGTAGAAGCCAAAGAACTTTTATATATGACCCATGGACATGAACTGAAGAGGGGGAATGTGGGTGGGAGGGGTGTGCAGGGTGGAGGGGAATAAATGGGGGAAAATGGGACAACTGTAGTAGCATAATCAATAAAATATTTTTGAACAAAGCAGAAAAAAAAAAGAAACCAGATCAATCAGTGCCTGTGAGGTGAGAAACAGGAGCAAATTGAAAAGCACCTCAAGTTTAGATATAAAGCAATTAAGACCAAGAGACATGGCTAAATCTATCTCAGTAAGCCTACAGCCCATTAGCCTGTTTCAAAAAAACCTGAAAGCAAAATAGGAAACAAAAATCCAGATTAAATTTGAAAGTAACATAGGATGGGACAAATGATCTTTATGATTTAACTGTTCCCCTACAATTCTGGCCCAAAACTATGTTCCTTGCATGCCCTGGATGTTGCTGGTCAGACTGCAGAGCTACAGTCCTGACATTCTTACCCCTTTCTTCTCCTTGCCCTCTTATTTTCAATGGTGATGTGCTTTTTTCCTGATAGAACTGCTTGTCCAAACATCTGACTTCTGTGAGTCTCCTGCAAATCCTACATATGAATGGAGCGACTGTCTGCCAATGGTTGAGATTAAGGGATGCCAGGAGGTATCTCCATAGCCCACAGCCTCCAACACACACATGCACACACACACACACACACACACACACACCACCATCATGATTTCCCGTGTCCTAAAAGACATTCTCACCCATCCTACAAAAACTAGAATTTCCCAACAGAACTATTTCTTTTGAGCAAAAATATTACATCCAGAAAACCCTGCATAAAGCAAATATCTCTGAGGAAATTAACACAGGACACAGTCGGTCTTCGGTTGAACCCTTCTGGAATGTAGGAATGCGGGAGAAGGTACAGGTGGTGCTCTGATTAAGGAAAAGGAAGAGAGAGTTCGGTAAGAGAACCCTCTTTGGAGCACACTGGACTTTCAACTGTAGGGTGCCTGAGTTCATGAGGGCTAAAGGAGAGCTGAAAGGCACCAAGGTGTCCCCTGTTCATGACACTCACTTCTCTGTACGGAAAAGGCAGTGTAATATTAAGGCCGCAGGGTTTAGAATCAGAGATCTTGGTTAGAACTTGTAATCCTGTTACTGTTTTTACATTCTTCTCACCTGTAAAAATGAAAAAAATATACACAGTTCACATGGTTTTTAATGGCTAGTATCTGTTGAACACTTACTAAGCACCAGCTATTCTATCTGGATTGCATCAGGGCTTCCCAAACTTTAATGTGCACATCATCACCTCAGCATCTTACTAAAATGCAGATGAATTGGTCCAACTAGGGTGGGAGCCTAAGACTCTGCATTTCTAACAAGCCCCCAGGTGGCTCTGCTGCACTACTTGGTTTGCAGATCTTACTTTGAGTACCAAGGGCTTGTCACTGAATTCTCACACTGACCCTAGGTGGGCTGTTACTACCTATGTAAAGGGCCGAAAGAAAGCAAAAATGCTGCCAAAATGATGAAGTTTTTTTAAAAGTAAAGAATTCAGCTGCTTCAGCAGAATTCAGTGTGTGGCTTCTTACTACTCAAAGTGTAGAACCAAGAGCCACTAGTATTGGCATCACCTGGAGCATGTTAAAAACGCAGAATTGTAGACTACATTGGACCCATGGACTCCAAATCTGCATTGCAACAAGATTACAGGCGAGTCACATGAATCATAGTAAAGTTTGAAAAGCCTGGAATTATATAGGGTGTCTCCACTTTTAATATATGCCTATTACGCCTGAGAAATTTTCTTTATATAGAATTTTATAGGATAAAGAATTATAATTTTATTTTTTATTTAATCTTTATTGTAATTTTCTCCATTACCATTTAGTCCCTTATACCCCCTCTCCCCAGCAGTCACCACACTCTTGTCCATATCCATGAGTCCTTTTTCCTTTTTGCTCAGTCCCTCCATCCCCTCACTCCCTGGCCCCCAGAGCTGTCATCTGCTCTCCATCTGTGAGTCTGTCCCTATTTTTCTTGTTAGTTCAGTTTGTTCATTAGACTCTACATATGAGTGAAGTCATATGGTATTTGTCTTTCTCTGACTGGCTTATTTCACTTAGCATGATGTTCTCCAGGTCCATCCATACAGTCACAAAGGGTAAAATTTTCTTCTATTTTACGGCCAAGTAGTATTCCATTGTGCAAATGTCCCATAGTTGTTTTATTCATTGATCTACTGATGGACACTTGGGCTGTTTCCATATCTTGGCAATTTTAAAAATGCTGCAGTGAACATAGGGCTGCTTATGTTCTTTCAAATTAGTGTTTTGGGTTTCTTCAGATAAATTCCCAGAAGTGAGATCACTGGCTCAAAATGAAGATCCATTTTTAAATTTTTGAGGTATCTCCATGCTGTTTTCCACAGTGGCTGCACCAATCCACATTCCCACAAACAGTGCAAAAAGGTTTCCCTTTCTCCACATCTTGCCAGCACCTGTCGTTTGTTGATTTATTGATGATTGCCATTCTGACAGGTGTGAGATGGTATTTCATTGTGGTTTTTATTTGCCTTTCTCTGATGATTAGTGACCTTGAGCATCTCTTCCTATGTCTATTGCTCATCTGTATGTCCTCTTTGGAGAAGTTCTATTGAGGCCCTTTGCCCATTTTTTAATTGGGTTGTTGTTGTTGTTGTTTGGTGTTGAGTTTTATAAGTTCTTCATAAATTTTGCTTATTAACCCCTTATCAGATGTATCAGCAAATATGTTCTCACATTCAGTGGGTTGTCTTTTTATGTTGGTTTTTACCTTTGCTGTACAAAAACTTTTTAGTTTAATGTAGTTTCGTTTGTTTATTTTCTCTCGTTTCCCCTGCCTGGGGAGGTATATCTGATAAAATATTGCTATGAGCAATGTCTGAGAATTTGCTGCCTATGTTTCCTTGTAGGATTTTAATGGTTTCAGTTTTAACATTTCAGTCTTTGATCCACTTTGAATTTATTCTTGTGTGTGGTGTAAGAAAGTGGTCTAGTTTCATTTTTCTATGTGTATCTGTCCAATTTTCCCAACACCATATGTTGAATAGACTATTTTTAACCCAATGTATGTGCTTGTTTCCTCTGACAAATATTAATTATAAAGGTGTGCATTTATTTGTGGTCTCCGTGTTCTGCTCCATTGATCTCTGTGTCTGTTTTTATGCCAGTACCAAGCTGTTTTGATTACTATGGTCTTATAATATAGTTTATCAGGTAGCGTGATTCCTCCAACTTTGTTCATCTTTCTCAGGATTGCTGTTGCTATGTGGGGCCTTGTGTGGTTCCATATAAATTTTTGAAATACTCGTTTTAGTTCTGTGAAATATGTCATTGGAACCTTGATAGGAATTGTATTGAATCTATAGATTGCTTCAGGTAGTACGGACATTTTAATGATGTTAGTTCTTCCTATCTATGAACATGGTATGTACTTCCACTTATTTGAATCTTCTTCAGTTTCTTTCTCCAGTGCCTTATAATTTTCGAGTACAGATCTTTACATCCTTGCTTAGGTTTATTCTTAAGTATTGTATTCTTTTTGTAGCAACTGTGAATAGGATTATTTTCTTAATTTCCCTTTCTGTTAGTTCGTTATTGGCTTATAAAAATGCATCTGATTTCTGGATATTAACTTAGTATCCTGCTACTTTGCTAAATTTATTTATCAGCTCTAGTAGTTTCTTGGTGGAATCTTTGGGGTTTTCTATGTATAGCATCATGTCATCTGCAAATGATAACAATTTTATACTTCCTTTCCAGTTTGAATGCCTTTTATTTCTTCTACTTGTCTGATTGCTGTGGCTAAGACTTCTAGTACTACGTTGAATAAGAGAGGTGAAAGCAGACATCCCTGTCTTGTTCCTGATCTTAAAGGGAATGCTTGTAGTTTTGGCCCATTGAGTATGAGGCTGGAAGGGGGTTTGTCATATGTGGGCTTTATTATATTTAGGTATGTTCCCTCTAATCCCACTTTGCTGAGATTTTTTATCATAAATGGTGCTGTATTTTATCAAATGCTTTTTCTGCAGCTATTGATATGACCATGTGGTTTTTATCCTTCATTTTGTTTATGTGGTAAAACACATTTATTGTTTTGAGAATGTTGTACCAACCTTGCATTCCCAGAATAAATCCCACTTTATTGTGGTGTATGATCTTTTTAGTGCATTGCTGTATTTGGTTTGCTAATATTTTGTTGAGGGTTTAAGCATCTGTATTAATCAGGGATATTGACCTATAATTTTCATTCTTTGTAGTGTCTTTATCTGGCTTTGGAATTAGGATAATGCTGGCTTCGTAAAATTAATTTGGAAGCCTTCCTTCCTTCAGAATTTTATGAAATATTTGAGGAGAGGTGTTAGTTCATCTCAGAATGTTTGATAAAATTCACCTGTGAAGCCACCCTGTCCAGGACTTTTGTTTGTTGAGAGTTTTTTGATTACTGCTTCCATTTCACTAGGTGTAATCTGTCTATTCAGAGTCTCTGATTCTTCCTGATTTAGTTTTGGAATATAGTGTGTTTCTAGGAATTTATCCATTTCACCCAGGTTGCCCAATTTGGGGGCATAATATTTTCTTACAATCTTTTGTATTTCTTTAATGTCAGTTGTCTTTGTCCTCTTTCATTTCTGATTTTATTTATTTGGGCCCTGTCTTTTTCCTTGATTAGTTGGTTAAAGCTTGATCAATCTTGTTTATCTTTTCAAAGAACCAGCTCTTGGATTCATTGATTTTTTTTATCACTTTTTTAGATTCTATTTTGTTTATTTCTGGCTTGATCTTTATTATTTCCTTCCTTCTACTCACTTTGGGCTTTGTGTGTTGTTCTTTATCAAATTCCTTTAAGTATAAAGTTAGATTGTTTATTTGAGCTTTTTCTTTTTTTTTTTTTAGATAGCCCTGTAATGCTGTGAATTTCTCTCTTAGGATTGCTTTCCCAATGTCCCACAGATTTTGAATTGTTGTGTCCTCATTTTCATTTGTTTCAGGGTATCTTTTGATTTCTTCCTAGTTATCACTCCTTACCTATTCATTGTTTATAAACATGTTATTTAGCTTCCATGTCTTTGCATGTTTTTCAGTGTTTTTCTTGTGATCACATTCCAGTTTCATAGCATTTTGTGGCCAGAGAAGATGCTTGATATGATTTCAGTCTTCTTAAACTTACTGAGACTTGTTTTGTGTCCTAATATGTGGTCTATCCTAGAACACATTCCATGTGCACTTGAAAAGTGTGTATATTCAGCTGCTTTGGGGTGAAATACTCTGAAGATATCAATTAAACCATTTGATCTAGTATGTTGTTTAAGGCCACTGTCTCCTGTTTATTTTCTGCCTGGAAGATGTATTCATTGAAGTCAAAAGGGTATTAAAATCCCCAACTATGACTGTATTTCTGTCAGTCTCTCCCTTTGTTTCCATCAAGATTAGCTCTACATATTTAGGTGCTCCTATGTTGGGTGTGTGTTTACTAAGATTATATCCTTTTGTTGGATTGTTTCCTTTATCAGTATGTAGTGTCCTTCTTTGTCTCTTACTATAGCCTTGGTTTTAAAGTTTATTTTGTCTGATATAAGTATTGCTACCCCAGCTTTATTTTCTTTTTCATTTGCATAAAATATCTTTTTACATCAATTTACTTTTAGTCTGTGTGTATCTTTTGATGTGAGATGGGTCTCTTGGAGGCAACATATATATGGGTCTTGTTTTCTTATCCATTCAGCTACCTTGTATCTCTTTGTTGGAATATTTAAGCCATTTACATTTAAGGTGAGTATGTATTTCATGTCATTTTATTCTTAGACTTTTTTTCTATTTTTTTCTTTCTCTTTTTCTTCTTTGTAAATCAAGCCCTTTAACATTTGTTGCAGTACTGGTTTGGTGTTACCAAACTCCTTTAGCTTTTTCTTGCCTGGGAAGCTCCTTATTTCTCCTTAGATTTTAAATGTTAGCCTTGCTGGGTAAAGTAGCCTTTGTTTTAGATCATCATGATCTTTTCAACATCTTGAATCTTTCAACATCTTGAATCTTTCATGCCACTCCCTTCTGGCCTGAAATGTTTCTGTTGAGTTATCAGATGACAGTCTAATTGGTGCTCCCTTGTATGAAACTACTTATTTTCTCTGTGGCTTTTAGGATTCTCTCCTTGTCGTTAAGCCTGGTCATTTTTATGGTGTTTCTCAGTGTAGGCCTCTTTGGGTCCAACATGTTTGAGACTCTCTAAGCTTCCTGGACTTGTGTGTCTTTTTCCTTCATCAGATGATCAGATGAGGGAAGTTTTCAGCCATTATTTTTTCAAATAGTTTCTCAATCTCTTGCTCTCTCTCTTCTCTCTCTGGTGTTTCCATGATGGGATGTTGTTACACTTCATGTTTCCAAAAGCTCTCCTCATTTTCTTAATTCTTTTTTGCTGCTCTGGCTGGGTGTTGTTTTCTACCTTGTCTTCCAAATCTCTGATTTGATCTTCTGCTTCATCTAATCTACTGTTTATTCTTTCCAGTGTATTTATATAGTTCAGGTATTGCATTCTTTATTTCTGACTGGTCCTTTTTTATGATTTCTCTGTCTTTTTTCATGCTGTTGAGTATCCTTATAATCATTACTCCAAACTCATTATCTGATAACTTGCTTGCCTCCATTTTAACTAGTTCTTCTTCTGGAGAATTCTCTTGTTCATTTGGGGTCTGTTTCTTTGTCTTCCCATTTTGGCTGCTTCTTTGTATTTTCCTTCTTAGTTGTTAAACTAATTAGTGATATACCCTCAAGCTGTAGTCAGCATCCTGATTTAGGCTCCACAGGGTGGGGCACAGTAATTCCTATGGGTGGAGCTATTGCTTCCCCTCAGGCTGATGCCACTTGGAGAGGAGTCTCTGCCTGAGAAAGCTCCTGCAGTATGAGGAATGACTCAGCACAGGGATCCTGGCAGCTGCTCTTTCAATTCTCTCCACCAACCCCAAATTCTCCTCAAGCATTTTGTAGTCCACTCTGCCCTCCCTCTGCCAGAGCTCAGCATAAGTGGCTGCAAATGAAATTTTGTGCATTGGCCCTTTAAGAGGCTGTCTGCATTTCCAGCCATCTCTCTCTGGCAGAAAGAAACCCTGCTGCTTTTCACAGCTGAGTGTTATCTGGGTTCCTTTCCCAGATTTGGTGCTGTAGGCTGGGGAACCCAACCTGGGCTTTAGACCCCATACCTCTCAGGGGTAACCACCCAGTCACTGAAATATCCCTCCAGAACTTTACCTGCCACCTGTGGGAGTCCAACCAGCCCTCTTGTGCCTCTCCCACACTCCCTACCAGTAACGTTGTGGTGAAGTAGTTTCTTCTGTCTGTCCTTGGTCATAAGGCTTCTCTCCAGATAGTGTCCAGTTGGTTATTCAGGATGATTTCTCTACAATTTAATGTAATTCCAGGTTGCTCCTGGGAGGATGTTAATGTAGCTTCCACATACTCCTCCACCAGGTTAGATCTCAATAGAATTATAATTTTAAATAACAAAAGTAAATGATGAAATAAGCTACCACTCTTCACCCACTCACACCCACACATACACACATACCTAGAAACAAGTGTGAAATGTCTTTCTTGTGTCACCCTCTCTCTCAGAATGGCTGAGCAGCACTCTTTCCTAAAGTCAGTCATCTTAATCCCCCCAAAAAACATCCTTACCAAAAATTAAAAATTTTTATAAAAAGCTTTCATGATAACTTAATTTCCTACAAGTTATTAAATGTGTGGAAAGCTAATAAATTGTCTTACTCTGCTGACAATACTTGACATTTACAGTTGAGAATTAATTGCATATGTTTCAATCCATACAGCTGCGAGGATGTTCTCTGTCTAGGAGAGCCCCTCCCACAAGGATGTATGGGGAAAATTAGGCTCAATCCCTGACCCTGTGCTCAGGGGTGTTTTATCTAAGAAGCACTATAATTTGAGAGAAACTACTAGAGACAGAAGAAAAGGAACATAATCAAATATCAGTTGAGGAAAGGAATTTTCAGCACACATTTATTTGTTAGGTCTGGAAACTACCATTTCTTAGGCAAGTGTAGCCACTACACTTAACTACCATAGAGGGAGCCATTTCTTAGGCAAATGGTAGTTAAGTGTGGCCACTACAAGGGTCCTGTGGATTGGCTGGGCCTACCTCAGGTGGCCTGAGCAGACCTCTGCCCAAGAAGCTCTCCAGTGAAAGAGAAAGGAAACGCAAGCCAAAGTCAGAGGACATGGAGCACATGCTGTTGTCCCTATGTACTCCGTTGTCATTCTCAACAGATGGAGCTCAATAAATACATTTAAGCTTTATAAAAACAGGAAGGGGCTGAGATTTAGACCAGTAATTTGATGTGAGGAAAGCATCCCCTCAAATCCTCTGCCACTTTCTCAAGGTCATCTGCCTTCCTGTACCCTGGAAATGCTGATTCCAAGAGCAAAGAGGAATAAACTAGACCCACCTACATGCCAGGCATGGATATTTTTGGCTTTTGAACCAGAATATCTGGCAGAAAATGGGCAAGAGGTGCTATCTTTGTTCATTTCCACTATCTCTCTCTCTTGTCCCTCTGAAAAACCACTGAAAGTTTGTGTGTGAGAATGTATGTGTTTTTTTATTTATATTTATGCCTATGTATGTATAATGAAAGTTATTTTAGTGGCTACTGGAAACTTGCTGTGAAAGTGCAACTTCTACATGTAAAAGGAGACTAGGAAAACATGTCTAGTGCCACACTGCAATTCTTAGCACTTTTTAAATTACCTGTCATGTCTGGTATTAAAATTGCCAGTCTGCATTTATTTTGAATATGAAATATATTTTAAACTTTCACTTTAATAAATAATAGACATGAAACCATGGCAGCTAAAATCATTGAAATTCTCAATTTTAATTTAAGTCAGTGAATATTGAGCAGTAACTATGCACAAAGTATATGTGGCAATAGGTGCTACAAGAAACCCAAAGAGGTAACCACATTGAAGTCCTTGTCCTCTGAGGTCCTGCTATGGAGTACTGGTCTCCTGCTTTTTAACTCTGCCAACTTGAGTGCTACTTATTTCTAAGAGAAAAATAAGGTGTGGCCTATCTTCAATGAGGATATATCTAGATTAAGGAGAAATGTACCCATGTGCATAAACACAGAGGTAATTTTCATTGAAGGTGGTTGGTGACAGGTGCCAAATGAATTCTGCCAACCAAAAGTACTCCATAAATCCAAAGAGGAGAGATGATTGGGATCACTATAGATATGGGAGGCTTTCTGGAGGAGAGTGGGACATGGTTCAAGCCTTAAAGGACGAGTGGGATTTAAAGAGGGAGAAAGGAGGGAGGAACACCTTCTACATGAGAGAAAGCAAAGCTTCCGTAGATGAATATCTAGCAAGTTTGGAGAGCAGTCAGGCAGGTAGGGATTTGATTATGAAGATCCCAGACTCAGGAGACAGCCTGGGTTTGAATCCTGGCTCCACCACTTACTAGCTGATAAGCTGGGACAAGTCTTACCTGTGTATACCTCAGTACCTCATAGACATTTAATGCAGAGTAAATGAGTTAATATTTGTGAAGTTCTCAGATCAGGTGGGTTGGAGTAGAGTATTCCTATAAGTGAGTTCTGGGAAATAGACTTGAAAGGTAGATTGGGGTCCACTTGTGTGGAGGCCCTTGAACGACCTTGGGCTTTGGGCTTGGTCTTAAAAACCACAGGAAGCCATTGAGGGCTTTGAATGGCATAAAAGTCAATGTAACACAATATCTTTCCTGATGTGTCAGTGCAAGCATTTCTGTATTTTTTCCTCTAAATCCACTCTTTTATACATATCTTGAAAAATGCTCATTTTCCTCACCATACTTTTTCATTTCAGTTTTCACACTTCTTTTCATTTTTATAATTATTTTGTTCAAATTTGTGAGGGTTTTGTATTCATATTGCTTTAATAAATCTATAATTACTAAGCTAAACTATAAACCTGAAAGGACATTTTCCCCCGGCCTACTTGCTATTAAGAACAATATCTGTTTAAAGCAAGGAAGCCTTCATGTATTGTATACCCATTATCAGCAAAACACTAGATTCATTGAACTTATAATTCATAAATGTAAAAATAAAGTGCCCCAGGGGTGTATTCCGAATGAGGCTAGATTCAGGAATACAGAATTAATCATCCTACTCAGTGTTAAAACATCAGATTTATTATATTTAATTAAGGAACCCAGTGATTTCTCCAACTCTGATAAGTTGTCTTTATACCAAGCGTGTAAATACAGATATTAGCAGTCAAGGAAAGTACACAATCTTCAAATGGGATCACTTTTATTATAATTTTGTCCTCTTTGACCTAAATTTTTTTCTCCACTCAGTTCTGATAGATTGTTTGAACACTGGTACCTGGCCCCAAAGCCTCCACAGCCACGGCCACTGTGACAGTTCCTCAGATGCCGCGTTCCCTCCCTCCCCATTCACCTGTGTCTGGCATGGCTGTCGGCCGAGCCCCACGTGTGCTCATGAGGAACCTGCAGGAGGTTTAATGCCCCATGGGCAACCCTCAGCTAGTGGGTTGCTGGTATGAACCAGTGCTTCTCCCATTCTTCCCTTAGGCAGTTAAGCTGGTAAGCATCCTACCTGCTGCCAAAAGGTCCCGGTGGCATTAGGCCCCAGCCATCCACAGCAGTTCTGACCAGAGATTTATATTCACCTGTGTTTTCCTCACTTTCCCATTTCACTTCCAAGCTCATTTCCCACATAAACGACCTGACATAAGCCTTTTCCTCAGACTCGGCTTTCAGTGGCACCCTTACTGCAATAGTCTGAAAGCACAAATCCAAATACAGGGAAATAGAGTCTATTTTGGCAAATTAAAGTCATGTCAAATATCTATAAAAATCCATACCTATGGTGTATATTATAGAGGGAACATGTATTTGAATTTCAGAAATGAGTAGTGTTATGTAAGTATTTCCAGCAGTAGTTTGACTTTATTTTATTCTTTTATTATTTTAAGGCTATTTTGGGAAGCTTTGGATATACAACTGCCACCTACATTTTCCAGATCCTAGTTGGCAATCCTATATTAAATCTAAGAATGTGCTAAATTGGGTGACAAGGCAGAAAGTTGTGTTTATACAAGATACAGAGGCTGTTTTAGCCTTTGTTTTATATTGAGGCATGTTAAAGATGACTTTTTTTGTGAAGATTCTCTGATTATTAAGCAGTATGTTATTATCTTGGCAAACTGATTTTTATACAGGAACATCTTTATTATTGAAGAGAATGTGTTCAGCACGCTTTGTGGAAAACTTCATTATCATGGGTAGAAATGATATAGAAGGCATAGGAATGAGGCCTAAGATGTAAGGATAATGATCTTTGGTGTCAGAAAAATGTCATTAAATAGACCTGCATATAATCTTAAATACACAAAAAATAAAATGCATCTGGAAGCTCAGAAATCTCTGCATATGAAAAAGACAACAAAGCATCTAGACACTGAATCTAAGAGAGAGAAAGGGAAGAATTCTGTTCGATTCTTCTAAGCAGTTCTGTATTGAGGTAAGCTTGGGGATAGGGGGGTGGAAAACGCTCTTCCCCCAGCAGTTTGGAGAACTAGGCACATCTCACCACCTTGTGTACCCTGATTTCTCCCACACTGTAGATGAAGAAACTGAGGCTCAAGATCACTTACTCAAGCTCCTGAAGCTCCAAAGTGGGAGATCAACCGTACTGTTGACGAATATACAGGGTGGGGCCAAAGTAGGGTTAGGGTTGGGAGTATGTGAGACAGAGGTTTCCTTGTTTCATTATTTATTAAGTATTGTATTATTTTCCATACTCACAACTGTAAACCTACTTTTGCCCACCCTGTATTGTGTCATTTAGTTTTAATCACAATTGTCTCCAAAGTTCCTACCTAGCACAGTACCTGTTATATATGATGATCAATACATATTTCTTCCCATGAATGAATAAATCAATGAGTGGATGGTTAAGAAAAGGACACCATTAGCACCTTTTCAGTCTTCCCTGGGCTATCAGGGGGCCACACACACAAACACAGTTACGTTGCTCATAACTTAGCAGAGTTAACTTCAGAGCTGGCTGGAGGGAACCACTGGAGTATACATGGATGAAAAATATCTTACTGATGCCTAAAAGCCTTTAAGGGGGGAAAGGTTCTAATTCCAAATTAGAGATTAAATGCTTAAAAAGAAAATACCTAGTGAAGATAATTATGCAATGGAAGTCATAGCTACATCAGGCAGTGAAAACATGAGTATAAATGACTGATCCCATGTTTTCTGCTATTTCACTATTTTTTTGGAGTGCAAGCTGTCAGCTAGCTAGAGAACTCGTGCTGAACTGCCTTAGGGAGAGATAAGGGCAATTACTAAGTGGGAGAAAAGGGACAGAAGGAATATGTGCAATTTGAAGAAATCGGACCCTAAAACTGCACAGCTGTCTTGCACAGGGTGAGCTGACAATTAACCCGGGTCCCAGAAAAAAGAATCAGCTGCTTTTCTGTCAAACATGGCTCTAAAGACCCACCGCTCTCTTTGATGAATTTATGAAGAGTCTTCTGTTTTTCCTAACTTAACATAGTCAGTCTCATTATAAACAAGACTCTTTTCTAGAAGTTTCATTACCTGAATACGTCAGTCAGTTTCTAGCCAGGGAAAGAGAAAAATTTCTGGCTATTTCAAATGGCGTGACTTGTAACATAAATTTTAAAACAGAATTGTAGAGGGAATTCGTTACAAATGTGTTGGCGGGACTAACAGAGCAAAATGAGCAGGAGGTGGTGCCCACAACCCCTCCCTCTGAATCAGACCGTCCTCAAGCAGGGGCCCAGTACTTGTGACATGCTGGTTGACTGGGCAGGTCTGGGGGCTTGCAGCCCCACTGATTCTTCTGGAACCACCACTGATGCTGTTCATACTGACCTCTCCACTGCACAGTAGAGGTCATCCTACTGGCTATCACCCTCTCTTAGCTGCTGTCTCTGTCAGTTTGTCGGGGCTCCACAACAGGGGAAGAAATCATAATTGGACCAGGTGATTGTAAAGTTGGTAATTAATCGGGATACATCAGAGGGGCATTTGTGAAAGAGCAGCCAAAGGGTGATAACCTATATTTGAAATGAATGCATATTGACCTAGCAAAGTGATTATGAAATCACTGGTAATCACTAGTCATTGTATGTATAGTGAATACTAACAGCATGCGTATTACTGGCACTACACTACAGTAAAAGAATTAGCCAAAAAACATACATTCATAACACGTAGACACAGACAACAGTGTGGTGATACCCAGAGGGAAAGCAGGGTGTAGGTGGGTGAAGGAGGCGGTGATGGGGACAGAAAGAGACTGCTTGGTGCAATGGGCACATGGTACAGTGTGCAGATGATGTTTTACTGAGTTGTACACTCGAAACCTGCATGGTTTTGTGAACCAATGTCGCCCCAATAAATTCAATTAAGGAAAAGAATCAAATTCTATGTTTAAAAACAGCTATGGGCACTATTTCATCCTTAGTACAGTATAGGCAGGGGTAGGAACAGACTCTTCTGTGGAAGGAGCTAATGTGTGTCCAGTTGAACAGTTTTGTTGTATCATGTTAGGCAGAATTATAACCTTGATACTGTCTTTACTCACATGTAGAGATTGAGTATAGATAGGTTAAGGGCATAGATGGGTAGAGCTTGGGTGTAGAAAGATGCACATGCATGCCAAGTTGACAAGGAGTAGACTTGTGCTGGCTAATTTTACCTGTCAGTTTGGACCATAGAGTGGTTAAGCATTATTCTGGGTATGTTTGTGATGGTGTTTCCATTACTGATTAGCATTTGAATCAAACACTGAGGAAAGAATGTTACACTCCCCAAAGTGGGCAGGCCTCATGCAATGCTCTGAAGGCCTGATCAGAATAAGAGGCTGAGTAAGAAAGAATTCTGTCTGCCTGAACATTTAAGCTGGAACATTAGCCTTCTCCTGACTTCAGACTCAGACCAGAACTTACATATAGGCTGTCCTGGGATCAGGCCTTCAGATTCAGAGTGAAAATCTACCATCAATTCCTGTGGGTCTCAAGTTTGCCAACTGCAGATCTTGGCCTTCTCAGCCTCCATAATTATGTGAACCAATTCTTTATAGTATGAAGATTATATAGTCCTGGCTGGTGTGGCTCAGTTGGTTGGAGCATCGTCTTATAATTGAAGGATTGTGGGTTTAATTCCCAGTCAGGGCACATACCTGTGTTGTGGGTTCAATCCCCGGTCCAGGCATGTATGATCCCCAGTCCAGGTGTGTACGGGAGGCGACCAACTGATGTTTCTCTCTTACATCAATGTTTCTCTCTCTCCCAACCTTTCTCTCTAATAGCAATGGAAAAAAATGTCCTCAGGTAAGGATTAAAAAAAAAGAATATATAGAAATATGTTATATATAATATATGTAATGAAGAATATACATATATTATAGATAGATACATAGATATTTAAGGACTAAAACATTCACTAGATGAATACAAGGTCAAAAAAGTCACTGTGGAGAATCAAGCTAGTAAAATGCAAAATCAAATGGATGAAATATCTCAAAGGTCATGCAAACATATAAAGATATAGAAATAACAAGGGAAAAGAAAAACCACTTGGAAAATAAATAGAAGAGACCTGAACATTACCAGACTAGAAGACAGGAACAGAACAGAAGGCACTAAAACAACATAATAACCAGCCTCATGTGACTAACAAACAGCCTTGGCAGAAAATGAGCGAAAACAGATGAATGAATGGCCTTTGGAATCCTAAAAGGAAACTGAGTTTAATAGCCAAAAAGAAGACGGAATTCAGGAAAACTGTCACGGTGACAATTAAACTGTTGAGGGATAGAATTGAACAAAGGTGTGTCACAGACAGTTAGAAAGCCCAAAATGTCTGGAGTGTGTGTGTAATGTGTGTATTTCTGGATACTTTTTATTCATAAATGGGTAAAATTATGTGCTTTCTAACGATGCTGGCCATAGCAGTGGTTAGTAGTGTGAAAATAAAACTGTAATCAAGGACATACGGGTTCTGGTCCTGGTTCTGTTGCTATCCAACCCTAGGACAAGTCATTTAATTCAGTTAAATCTAAATTTACTCATGATGCACAATCCTTAGTCTTTCTAGGTCTCCTTAAAGTACAGATATGAGACAGGATCACTGGTCTCCAGATCACCAGGGGAAATTGCCAGTTCCAAGTCTAAGGGCTCTCCTTTGCTAGATCTGGAATGAGCTGTAATGTTAGTTTTTAAAAAGCTCTTCTGGTGACCCTGAAAAAAGCCAGTTTTGGGAACCACTGGTCTGTATGATCTCTGTGGTTCCCTCCAGCTCTAAAACCCCAGAGTGATCTCTAAGGTACCAAGAACAAATGCCCATCTATCAAATTGTGTGTTTGATTCACATGAGCCACAGAAGTAACAGGGGTGTTTGGTTTTCAGATAGACTCAGTTACCAGGCACTGTTCATTTTGTTTTACTATTTGGTTATAGGGGAAGAAAAAGTACTTGGCATAAAATATATGCCTTTGTGTCAGCAACATACTTGTAAACCAAATGAGTAAAAGAATTAAAGGGGGCCGAGCACAGATTGGTAGATAAGCCTATCACAAGAGCTAGAAAAAATGTATACTTTCCCCCAGAAACTAAATGAAAGTCATAAGTGTAGAGCGAGCAAATATTTTCATTTAATACCAGCTTTCCTTCTCTGAGAACCCACTGCTGGAGGTGCAATAGCCGGGCATGGGCAATGACACACATGAGTGGAAACCTGATTATACTGTGTCTGTGGGGAAAATAGCTTATTTAGGACTGTTCTCATTCTTCAGCTTTATTACTTACATTTACTAAGGGTACAGTATTGCTGAGCTCACTTTTCGTAGGGGCTTCTACAAACCACATCATGATAGTTTAATTTTCACAAATATATGTGTATTCTGACTTACCCAGATCCAAAAATTCTTTTTTGAGCCTGAAAAACATTTTATGACTCCTTTAAAATATTTGGAAACCTCTGTTTGATTAATAATTTTATATTACATTTTCTTATCAACATTAATTACACTGTAATAACTCATTTTTGTAATAACTCATTTTATCAAACCTCCCTGGGACATGCTGCGATGTTTATGAACTCGCCACTATGGTGATTTAATTTTCATTTAGAAGAGAAAGTATTACTACCTAGTCATCCCATTTTCTAAGAAACTCTCTCATTACTCTCAAATTAGAAACCAGGTCTGACTTTTAACCTTTGTGGTCTGTGATAAAAGTGTTTTAAAGTCTTCTTTTAATGAAAAATATCATCATTTCATCACTTGGGTTTATTAATTTTGTAAGATATCCAGGGCAAGATTGTCTGTGAAACCCACATTAACAATACTTACTGTCATATGTATTTGGTAACTAAACTAGCTGCTCCCACACTCATACAGGTCCTTGGTAGCACTTCAGACACATAATACTCATCTTAATCCAGAGATCTGAGAAGACAAAGTATTAGAGAAGAAAGGGATCTGAGAGTTCATCAAATGTAACTTTTTCCTCAATTGAAAATTGTATTTCTACCCTAAAAAATGGGTACACAAGCTTCTGCGTAACTCCTGGGACAAGGAGGGAGCCAGAATCCGTGCTGGAAACTGTAACAGTTACTTGGAAAAACCATCATTATATAGAGCTGTTCACTCCTAACGCCACAGTTCTGCCCTCTGAGTAACAAAGGCTAATCTTCCATCATAGCTCCCAAAATATTTCAAGACATTTCAAAGTCGCACATGCCCACTTCCTCCTGCTATTCCTCCCATAACAGTTTTCCTAGGGCCCTTTCTTTCACCCAAGATTCCTTCATGTAGACCTGCCATAATTCCGGAATAAAAATTTGTTTTTGTCTGTAGAGGGAAAATATTGTTTTTGTAAAGGAGTATCGATTTCTCTTTTAGAACTTAAAATTAAATGTTTGTCATAGAAAAACTGAAGGCTTTGTCGTATGTTGTATAAGTATTTATCAGGCAGCACAGTTCTTTGTATGAACTTACTAGTCAATGGATTACTTCTCCCAAGCAAAGACAATATCATATCCATCTTTGAGTCCTCAAAAGCTAACAAATTGCTGACACATGAGCATTTAATAAATGATGGCCTTACCTAATGAAATCTAAGACACCTCAATTGAACTTTTTCAAGAGGATATTAATCCATTTGATTACTCATGATAATGGATGATACACAAGCTTCATTCTCATCTAAAATTTTATCTGGTACCATAATCTAATTTAGATATATTGCACAGGATGTGCCAATAATCATTAATAACCAAATAAACTCCGTGACTGTGCTTGAGTGATCCTTTTAATGGTGACTGCAGGTCACAATATGGTAGCTGTCAATTCCACTACACCAAGGCATCTGAGGGGATTGGCTTCTGTGCCCAAGCAGGTTGTAAATAAATTTCAGGTGGAGACTGGCATCACCTTGAAGGAATTCTAACTTCACACTGTTGGTGTATTTTACCAGGATGGCTTCAGGGTAGACTGACTTTACATAGCACATTTAAAAAAGACACATTTAGTCAGCGTCATGTTTAGACTGTTACATTTAGCAATCAACAGCATGGGTGCCAAACAAAACGACATTGAAACCCTTTGTTGGAATGTTGTCTAAAACATGTCTTCTTTATAGCAGCTAGGCCCTGCCACTGTGCTTGGCTGAGTGCACAACTCTCTTGTAACCGTAGCTTTCCTGTCACTTCTCTGGCTCTCCTCTCCTGCTGTGCTTTGTTCAAACCTTCTGCCATAGCTACTGCTGCTGCTGGAACCGCCATAGCCAGCTTGGTTTTGTGGTTTAGCAAGGTACTGTCCTCCACCACCATAGGGGCCAGCGCTTCTGCCTCCAAAGTTTTCTCCTTTCATGGACCCCAAATTTTAGGATTGACTGTAATTGCCAAAATCATTGTCGCTTCTACTTCACCTCCCAAATTGCTTCTACTGCCATCACCAAAGCCACCTCCTCCGTTGTTATCGCTGTCATAGCTGCCACAACCACCAGGCCACTGCCCTGGTTTCTGTAACCCTGTCCACCACTTCCATAGCCTCTGCTTCCTCCAGTGTAACCAGGGCCGCCTCCTCCATAACCACCATCATTACCAAATCCATTATACTCATCCCCACTGCCACCATATCCACTACCACCACGGCTACCACGAAAGCCACCTCGACCACTGACATTTCCTCCGTGACCAAAGTTGTCTTTCCCACCAAAACCACCTCCATGACCACCTCCAAAGTTTCCAGAAACACTTCGATCTTTTTGGCTGGATGAAGCACTAAGCATCTCTTGCTTAGATAGGGCTTTCCTTGATTCACAGTTGTGGCCATTTACAATATAGTGTTTCTGAACGACAGTCTTGTCTACAGAGGCATGATCATCAAAGGTTACAAAAGCAGATCTTCTCTTTTTGCCACTGCCTCGGTCAGTCATGATTTGAATCACTTCAGTTTTCTTATACCGTTCAAAATAATCTCTGAGGTGATGTTCGTGAGTGTCTTCTTTAATACCACTGACAAGTCTTTTTCACAGTTAAGTGGGAACAAGGTCTTTGAGAATCTTCTCTTTAGATGGCCCTCTTTTGTTCCACAGCTCTTCCACCCACCTCTTGTGGCCTTGCATTCATGGCTGCATCCACCTTCCCCATAGTGGCATATGTGACAAACCCAGGGCCTCTGGAGAGCTTGTTGTTTGGATCTCTCATTACCATATAGTCCCTGAGCACTCCCCTTTGCTCAGCATGATTCCTTAGACTCATCAGTTGTTCTGAAGCTCAGACCTCCGATAAAGAGCTTCCATTGCTGTCTGGGCTCTTTGTGAGACTCTTAGACATGACAACTTTGAGGATGTTTACTTGGCAGCAAAGCCCATTGAATTTTTAAAACCCTGTCATTCTTAATTAATTGCATAAGAAACACCTCTCTCCTCCAAGATCTGCAAATGAATGGAAGTCCAGTTGGTTGCATAGAACAAAGGGCTCTTATGGATGCAATATGGAGGTTCTGTGCTATTGTTATGTCCCCAGTAAATCTTCTTTTGCATAAAATCCATTATTTTTCAGGAGAGTATTATTTTTACTCCTTTTCTGATTATTTACAAAGCTAAAGGTCTAATCCAAGTATTATATTTCCTCCTTTTATAAAACATTATAATAGAGGTATATTTTCCTTTTATAGCCTATTTTAAAAATTAATTCATCAAAATCTGAGCTATAAATAACAATAACAAAAGTTTTGCAACTGGACATCCTGCATCTTGGACACTTTTCAAAGCACTTGCAAAATATATGAAATGATCATTATCCAATCCTTGTGAGATGTGTAATTTCCTAATCTTTCTTCCTTTTATAAAAAGAAGTCATATAATTGCCTTAAAAAATTCCTTGACCTAAGAAATATCCATTTAACTCACAGTTGTTATACCCCAAACTCTACTGGAGAGCTATTTCCCCTCAGGAAGCCCTGGAGCAACCTGTATTTCTGAAACCAAGACTGTTTTGCACCCAAATATTTGAGAGTGCCTTAGCCATCCCAATACTGCAAGAGCCCAATAGTAACCCTTCATTTCTGTAACCAGTTTATCCAGGCCCCAGTGACCACCCTCTGTCCTGTCCGACTTTAACAATGAAGTTGGGGTAAACCTAGGGTTTACATAAACTCCACATCTCTTCAAAGAAGGCCACACAAATTCTCAAGGTAATAAGCCAGGAGACAAAGCACCCCGGAAGGGCAGCCTGCTCTACCTCCTTCTGTTGCTGATCTAGGCCTACCTGTTGTAAGGCTACCTGCTACAAAGGCCTTCCAGAATGTAAGTGCTCAACGCTAGGCCCACTAAAATGATTTGCTAGGGTTGATAGAAACATGGGAAAAAATAGCAACCAGGAGTAACTTCATTCCCTGGAAGAATTATTTTATTCAAGAAATATATGCTCTGCTCCCCCATGTAACAGACATAGATAGTTTTTTAAATTTAATTTTGAGCAAACTAAACTTCATAGTATGACATATTTCTGAGAATGAGAGGAGAATGAAGTTCATTGTCTCACGGAAGTATCAAGCCTGTATTTCAGATTGAAGTATCAGTTTTCAAATTATCTTTTTGTTGTTTCTAGGTTTTGGGTTTTTTTTCAATTTTAAAGCAGTTCCTGTTTATTAACTGACCAGATTACAAAAATGACCATGATAGACACCTTAGTTCATCCTTCTAATAAGCCTGTTGATCTGGTCCTCCCTGTTACCAGCATCTCCACCTTCCACAAAGTGGGTGGTCTTTTTCTTCATTCCACCTCCTGGAGAAGATAATTTGAAGGGCCACAGGAAGTTGTTTGCTTCTTTGAAGCGTTTTCCAACAGGATAGATCTCATGAATCAGATCCTCCATGCAGATTATGCCATATTTACCAAGAGATCGAGCAATCAATGCGTTATCTGTCAGGGCAATTCGTTTTTTGTTGATTTTCCCCTAACCACGCTTGTAGATCAATTCATTTACTGACGTCAGGTTAGGGTCCCCCCATGCAATGTATGGTTCCACAATTCTCAGCATGTTGATTGAAGCCTTGTTGAGCTTAACGAAGGTGCCATTGAAGATCTGGTGAAGGCGAAGAAGCTGCAGCACCTCCCGGACCTTTGGGCTCACACCATTGATACCTCTGATCCTGATGACAAATGCCAATTTGGGTTCTGCAGGTACATAGCAGTTGCCAGCTTTTCTTGCCATTCTAGCCATTCGATTCTCAGTTCTGTACATCTGCCTATATTCCTTGTGGTAGTGCTTAGCTTTTTCATAAATAAACTTCCTCCTTGCCTTTCTAAGCAACTTTTGGGCAAACTTCTTTCTCAGGCGCTTGATTTTCAGCTCTACGAAATTCCTTCGCTCTTTCTTAAGGGTTTCTGGCACAGCAGGAACTTGCTTCTTCTTCTCTTCTACACCCTCCATGGTTCCAGCCGGCCAGGGGGCAGGGAAGTGGGGGATGGGGAGGAAGTTGGCGCATGCGCACTGTTCACTTAAAGACGGCGTGTGAAGCCCCACGATTCGTAAGGTATTCCAGGATAAGCCAGAAAGGAGTCGGAACTGAGAACTTGCAGACGCAAAATTAAGAAATGCCCTATTCAGCCTCTTAGGATCACGTTTAGGATAAAACTTTATGGGGGGGGGGGGGAAGCATATATTAATTAAGCTCTTTAATCAACATGAGCAAAGAGTGCTGACACCTTGACTACTCCTCTAGGTTTGTTTTTTTTTTTTAATTTCTTCTTCCTCGTGCTATATAATTGTCTTGGTTAAATCCTTGAGCCAAAAACTCCCCATGTTATGTTTTTTATCTGTTGCAGTGGATGCCGTTTTGACCTTTCCAGCGTGGTACAACCTGACAGTGTTCATTTCTTTCATTAAAGTTCCCATATTTCTCTTTAAAAGTAAGCAGATTTTGAAGCTCATTTGAAAACATTTTAGAACACAGTTGTACAGGTTTTTACTGATCGTGATAAAGACCACAATGCCACAGTAAATGCAAGGTTTAACTCTAAATACTTTCAGGGGTAGATACTGAATTAAGCCATGCTTCATTAGACAGACTTCTGTCAATTAAAAATCATAGTGTTGTTGGTAGGAAGAATTGTAAACATCTCTTAAAGAAAATTATTTTGAAGAAGTGGAATTGTTAAATACATAATTATAAATAGCACCTACAGTGTTTCAGGTGTTAAAAAAGTTTCATGCCCCAAATCAAAAAAGAATATAACATAGATTGCCCCCCTCAGTTTTTGTTTCTGTGTCTGGTTGTTCACCAAAACCTTAATAATTTAAAAGTGGTGTTTGCATGAAGTCATTACATAGCTGTCTTTAAAGAAAATAAAAAAAAGTAGAGTGTGAATGCAGAGAAAAGAAAATAAAGACACAACACAGAAAGAATCAAATCAACACATAAGAAAAAATAAACAGTTGGTATTCCTTGACAAACTGGTTCCTAACAGGGATCTTAAATCACCTATAAAGTTCACATGATGGTCAACAATTTTTTATTCTGAAACTTGTTGTACTTCTTATATTTGTGTCAGCTCTAGTGATTATCAGAAAGTGTCTCAACTATAAGTATTATTGCATGATATAGTACAACCAATTCATAATCATGTAATATATCCATATATCCTTTCATATGGAATAGATGCTGAAGATACAACCAAAGGCAAAATAAACCACTGTCTCTGTCCTCATGGATTTTTGGTCTAGAGATGCAGTTAAACATTAATCTCATAAGTATATCATTGCAACTGTGCTTAAGTGCCACAAGGCAAAGGTCCAGGGTGTTATAAAAGTGGACACCCAGAGGGACTTGATCTAAAGGGAGAGGGTGAGCAAAGGCTGCTTGTCTTCTGTGTTTCCTGGGAAACCGTGCAGAGGAATGCAAGTACAGTCCTAGTGGCTTGTTTTGTTTTGCTTGTTTCTTAAAGGCCTGATATCCTGGTGAATTGAATTTGCTCAATTGGGTGTTATATTATGCCACCTTCCCCCTCCTAAAAAAAAAAATGATTTTAAAAATCAAAGTATTCTCTTGACCTTTATGTAAAGTTAAGCCTTTAAGTGGAGGATCATGGTATAGAATGGTATAGATAAGATCTCTTTCTTGACACTCTTCTTCAAATCTATACCACGTTTATATTTTTAAATGCCTACCACAATATAAAACAGGCTTAAACATAATATAAAAAGCGGATGCTATAAAATCGCCTCTTGTTTCGTATAGTAAAATATCTATTATAAATAATCTTGGTTTTAACAAAGCATCAGAGAGAGGCATAACTCCTGTATAGCTGAAACTAATGTAAAGTAATATTGAATATAAATTGTAATTTAAAAAAAAAACAACCAAAAAGAGAGGC